>JAGFNQ010009511.1:0-300650 GCA_024364735.1 Boesenbergia rotunda
TTTTTATTATAATAACTTTATAATAAAACTAATTAGTTATCATAAGAAATTTATCCTATAAATCTCTTATGATTATTCGTTTAAACCAAGTATTATAAAACTTTATAATAAACTAATTAGTTATCATAAGAAAATTTATCCTATAAATTCTCTTATGAATTTTATTATAACTAACTTTATAATAAAACTAATTAATCTCCCCTTTATTATGGAATAAATTTTATAAGAAATTTATAAACTTTTTTATTATGGAAAAATCAATTCATAATTGATTTTATAAAATTAAAATAAACCATTTCATGGATCATTTTAATTTCCATAAAAAGAATAAATTTCTATAAATTTATTTATATAAATTTCTTTACACAAATTTATTTATCCATAATTTATAAAACAAATCGCACTAGATTTATTTTATTAATTAAACAAATTAAATTGGTTTCTTCCCTTTAATGTGGCCGGCCAACCCAAGGGGTTTGGCACCCTCTTTGGCCGGCCAAACCAAGCCGAACCGATCGCGAATTAAACTCATTTAATTCGCCCAATAAGCCTTCAAAAGACTTAGCCATTTTTAGCTTCCATTGCGCCTCTGATAAATTCAGATTCATCTTATTTCTCTTGATCGGAAAATCTAATTTTCAACTCGTTTTAAATCTCTCGGATTACTCGTAGTGCGTGTGACTAAATAGGATTTCGATTTATGTTGGCCGTCTATAATCAACAAATTATAGAACGATCATGAGTGGCACCTAGTAGTACATCATGACCCCCAATTAATCGAAAGATCAACGGTTGACCTCAGAAAGAATTCCGAAACCCTTCAGCAGCTCTAATGAATCGTGCCCCACCCTTCACCATCTTATACCCACTTGGTTCAGGACACGGTCTATTTGTGTCAGTCCCCACTAGGCTGACTACGTCACACCTAGCCCAAGTAATGTCTTTCTCGTCCTTTGGATTTCTAATTACTCTCATGTATTTTAGAGAATCGCACTCCAAACATGATATACTCTGGCCAGAGGTTTTGAGTAACAATCCGACGATAGGCTTGGGTATACATCTCCTCGCAAGGAGTGGTGAATCCTTTGTAGGCTGTTTAAACATCTTCGGGCACTTCGGCTTATACCCAATCATCCTGGGTCCACACCTCCTTGGAGATGCTTGCTTAAGATGTTAAAGTATAAGTCTCCATGACGAAGATGACTTGAACACCGCAAGTCAAAGGAACATCGCACTTAAGCCGCAGTAAGAACTTCATTGACATATCTATATAGATAACCATATGAAGTCTTACAGCTAGTCACTCCAATGAACTAGTTCCCTTAACTAGCATCCATGTTTATCTCCGGACATCCCAATGTCACCAGCCAGTGAGAATCAATTGATTAGAGAATAACCCATGCTAGTCTCAACAGAATTGATAGTGTCCGTTTTTATCAATTCATCGACTAGGGATATTTTCAATACTTCACATTTGCACATTTAGAGATAATCACTAGTTGTGATCCCATCACAAATTCTCTTATGCTGTGAGTTGTATTGCGGACATTCAGTAGATGAGTTTAAGATCCCAATCAAATACAAACATGTATACTCAAATAGTGAATTATCATAAATGTTTACAACCATAAGGCGATTGCCTTAGGACACTTCTCTCATATCACTAACAACATACATGATAGATCCTATCGCGGATGCATAAGGAATCTTATTCATGCAAATCCTCTCGTCTTCTGTGCGCGGACACATAGACTTTGAATGGTTGATCCCATGCCTGATGGGAAGGTAACCTTTCTTGGATTCCGACATGCTAAACCTTTTTAGCATTCGGTCTATATATGTAGACTGCGAAAGACCAAGCAACCGTTTTGATCTATCTCTATAGATTCTAATCCCAAGGATATAGGTTGCTTCTCCCAGGTCTTTCATGGAGAAAGTTTTGGACAACCAAATTTTAACTGTCTGTAAGACTGATATATCGTTTCTTATAAGTAATATGTCATCGACATATAATACTAAGAATACGACTGCACTCCCACTAACCTTCTTGTACACACAAGGTTCGTCAGGATTTTGTGAGAAATCAAACTCTTTGATTGTCTCATCAAAACGGATGTTCCAGCTCCTGGATGCTTGCTTCAGTCCATATATGGATCGTCGAAGCTTGCATACTTTGGTTTTATCAACCGATGTGAAACCTTCAGGTTGTATCATGTATACATCCTCAAGCAGGTTTCCATTAAGGAAAGCTGTTTTCACATCCATTTGCCATATCTCATAATCATAATGAGCTGCTATGGCTAGGAGCATCCGAATGGATTTAAGCATAGCTACTGGCGAATAGGTTTCGTCATAATCAATTCCTTGTTTCTGACGATATCCTTTTGCCACTAATCTAGCCTTAAAGGTAACGACATTACCTTCCATGTCGGTTTTCTTCTTGAAAACCCACTTGCACCCTATGGGCTTAATCCCTTCAGGTGGGTTAACCAAGTCCCATACTTGGTTTTCGTACATGGAATCCATTTCCGACTTCATGGCTTCAAGCCATTTGTCCCTTTCTGAACTTTTCAGAACATCTTCATAACTGATAGGTTCGTCATCGCTTATGAGTAACACGTCGTTCGATTCACTTATGAGAAATCCGTATCTCTCTGGAATATTGCGTGTCCTATCAGACCTACGAAGAGGTGGTGTTGTTTTAGGTTCAACTGATAGCTCATCATTATGAGTTATTGGTTGTGGGTCTAGACTAGGTGTCTCTGTAATGTCTATTGGAGTTTCTTGAACTTCATCAAGTTCAATGCCACTCCCACTGTTTTCTTGTAAAAGAAATTCTTTTTCCAGAAATACAGCATGCCTTGAAACAAACACCTTTTGTTCCAAGGGATGATAGAATTGGTAACCCTTCGTTTCCTTAGGGTATCCAATAAATAGACATTTATCAGACTTAGCATCCAATTTGTCTGATACAGTCCGCTTCACATAAGCATGACAACCCCATATCTTAAGGTGAGTTAAGTGAGGTTTCTTACTATTCCATGTCTCATATGGAGTAGTAGAGACTACCTTGGTCGGGACTCTGTTTAGCAAGTAAACAGCTGTCTTAGTGCATAGCCCCAAAAGGATTTTGGAAGAGTTGCATGATTCATCATCGACCTAACCATGTCCATCAAGGTTCGGTTGCGCCTCTCAGATACACCATTATGCTGTGGTGTATACGGCGGAGTCCATTGGGACAATATCCCATTGTCCCTAAGATAATCTTGAAACTCTTGACTTAAGTATTCACCACCCCGATCGGATCGAAGTATCTTAATACTTTTGCCAAGCTGTTTCTCTACTTCATTTCTGAACTCTTTGAATTTCTCAAAAGCTTCAGATTTGTGTTTCATCAAGAACACATACCCGAATCGTGAGTGATCATCGATAAAGGTGATGAAGTAGCTATAGCCTCCTTGTGCAAGAGTTGACATTGGTCCACATACATCAGTATGTATTAGACCAAGCAATTCTCCCACTGGATTACCTTTTCCGGAAAAGGGTAATTTGGCCATCTTGCCTTTTAAGCATGATTCGCATGTATCAAATGAACCGGGTTCAAATGATTCCAAAATTCCACATCGGTGTAATTTGGTCATGCGTTTCTTACTTACATGGCCAAGACGACAATGCCACGTATAGGAGTCTATTCGATTATCTATTCGAGCACGTTTGTTGCTAACTTCGATATTGAAAATGCCACCGGATAAATCTAACGTGTAGATACCATTGCACAAAGTTCCATTCCCATAAAGAACGCCATTTAAAGTTATGTAACAACAATTGTTACTAAAAGTTAAATGATAACCCTTTTTCATTCAAACATGAAATAGATACAATGTTCTTTATTAACGAAGGAACAAAATAACAATTATCCAATTCTAAGACACGTCCAGTAGGGAGCTTTAGCAAATATGTTCCGATGGCAACAGCAGCAATCTTTGCTCCATTTCCAACTCGCAAATTCGCTTCTCCTTTGACGAGTCTTCTTCTATTCCTTAGCCCCTGTATGTCATTACATATATGTGAGCTACACCCAGTATCAAGTACCCAGGTATTTGAGGAAATAGAGTGACATTCAATAACGAAGATACCTGAAGAGGATGGGGCATCGGATGCCTTCTTCTTCAAGGACTCAAGATAAACCTTGCAGTTTCTTCGCCAGTGACCCTCCTTGCCACAGTGATGGCAAGTGCCTTTTGGTTTCTTTTCAGTCTTTTTGGCCTTTTTCTTCTTTCCCTTATTCTGTTCTTTGCCTTCCTCTTAGAACCTTTCTTCGAGGAACCAACTAACAGTACTGTCTTCTGATCCTGCTTTACAGAAGGCTCTACAGTCTTCAGCAGGTTGAGCAACTCAGGAATGGTAGTCTCCAGCTTGTTCATCCGATAGTTCATCACAAATTGTGAATAACTTTTGGGCAAACAATGCAGAATTAAGTCAATACTTAGTTCATGATCCATTGCAAAACCGAGTGTGCTCAGTCGCTCAATGTACCCCAACATCTTTAACACAAACTGTGAAGCAGAAGTGCCTTCCTGCATCCTAGAGGTGAAGAGGAGTCTGGAGACTTCGAACCTTTCGGATCTCGCCTGCTCTTCGAACAACTCATGAAGATGGAAGATGATGGTATAAGCATCCATATGCTCATGCTGCTTTTGCAGCTCAGGTACCATAGAGGCTAGCATGATGCAACTCGCAAGTTCAGAATCGGTCACATGTTTCTGATAGGCCACTAACTGGTCTGGAGTTGCACCCTCTGGAGGACGGTTGGGAAGTTGATCTTCAATGACATAAGCAAGCTTCTCTGCCTTGAGGACTATCCTCAGGTTTCGAAGCCAGTCCATGAAGTTTGGCCCAGTTAGTTTATTGGTGTCCAAAATGGAACGCAAATTCAGAGAAGACATGATCGAGTGATTAACCTAGAAATACAAATTGAGCTTATGTGAGAAGATGATAAAGAATGTATCAACATACATTAATAAAATCCTATTTATTTTCAAATTGAATAACCCTTTTTATCAATTCGGGAGATCGTAGGAACATCTCCAAATAGGTTGATATCCAACCATAGATAAGAACAACCATGGCTGTGGCCATCAAGTTATTCTTAGCTATGAAGGTAGGTAATTATACCGATTACATATCACATATATGTAACTATCACTTTATGCTATCAACTAATTGAATGTTTGCATAAATCATTGGGTTGTTAACTCATTAACAAGTATGCAACATTATACATAGCACCCAACTGCACCTCTCTTTACATCGACCTTGGCTGTGGCACAACAAATCGATGCTCCAAGCTTAAGGCTGACCCATTAATCAAGAAATAGTTTTAATATGGTTGGAGCTCATTCAACCGTTTAGTCAGGCTTGGATGTGTCCAACAACCAAAACTAAGGATTGACCTCTGACTCCAACTATATTATTCATAAACTAATTCCATGGTTTGAACATGTTGAGGTTCAAGCCGGGCATGGATGTGTCCATCAACCCAAACGAGAAACAAAACTCCGATTCTAACCATATTAATGGAAGGTGTTGGCCTTAATATTTTGTAAGGGGTTTTGGGTCTCATCCTTTCTTTTCTAAGCACATTCATGACATAAAATTATGTCATGACTAACGATTTCCTTAATAAAGTATGTATGTGACTTAATTTATCAAGTCTCATTAATTGAATTAGGAACCGGATTTCCTAATTTCAATTTCATACTTTATTCAAGGAATTGTTTTGGGAAACAATTTCCTAAATTGTCATAATCAATTTCGGAAATAATATGTTTAAGACTTTGATTTCTCTAAATCAAATCTTATTAAATTAAGAGACAATTCCCTTAATTCAACTACATATTATTTTCATGAAAATCTCTTTTAAGAAAACTCTATAGGAAACCATTTTCCTAATTAATTTTGGAGACAACAATATGTAAGAGCATCACCTCTTAAATCAAATTTCCAAGATTTGATCACATATTTTATTAATGGATTAATTAATTACAACAAATTGTTTTCTAAGGGTGGCTCCCCGAGGCTCAGATACCCAAAGAAAAGAAATTTGTCGTAAATCCAATTTGGTCCGCTCCCCGAGGCGTAACCAAATTAAATATGACAATTTTTATTCAAAAAATGGAAATTAAATTACAACAACTAACTTTAAATTGGACGGCTCCCCGAGGCTCAATCCAAAATAAAGAATTTTGTTAATAATTTAAAACCAATTTGAATTTAATTATCAATTAATGATGCATAAATTTGTAAAGACTTTCTTGAAAGAAAGTGCCCAAAATTGCGAGATTTCATAATAGGTTTACAGAATAATTGTAAGTTTCTGGTACCAAAAAAACTTACATATTTCCAAAATTGGAAAATTTCCAAAATAGGAAATTTCCAAAATTGGAAAGTTTCCAAAGATGGGAAGTTTTCACAATTATCATAAAATTTCAGAAACTAGGATATTTCAAAAGTTTGTGAAATTTCATGAGGATTTCCAAACTTTGAAATTCCTAAATCTAAAATTTATCATAATTGGAAAGTTTCCATAATTGAAAATTTTTCCAAAATTGAGATCATGACAAAGTTTTCCAAAAAACAATTATATGATTATGTCGAACACTAACCGGCTCTGATACGACTGTTGGGACCGGGTGCATGTTGACAAGGATACGGGTTCGTAAATTTTAAAAATATTTACGTGCAGCGAAAGAATTAGCATAAATAATTTCTCAAATTATTTTAACCTCGTATCTAGCATGCGACCTTATGATGTGTTGACATGATCATAAATTAAAATTTTGCGAAAAGTAAACTAATTTACTTAGTACCTCGCGTAACTCGAAGTAAGGGACGAGATCCAACCGTAGCGTCCCTTGGAAGCTCCGCCTCTATTCGCGTCCACGCCGAGTTCTCTTCGGGATGACTTCGCAAAGCCACGAGTTTTGTGCCAACGAGAACTACTAGATTCTCCAAAGACACAACTAGAATATCAAGAGAGAGATATTGAAACTAACCACCGAGTAACGGAATCAAGATTCCGTGAAGGGAGGAAGGAGACGCGACCCGCTTCGTCTTGGTGGTGGCTCACGGCTAGGGATGGTGGCGCCGGCCCTAGAGGGAGAAGGTGGCGCCGGCCCTAGATGGAGAAGGTGGCGCCGGCCCTAGAGAGAGAAGGGGCGCCGGCCCTAGAGAGAGAGAGAGAATAAGGGAGAGAGAGAGAGAGCTTCTTAATCTCTTGATTTATTGGAATTCAAGGCTTGCCTTTGGTTCCTTTATATAGTAGCCTCTCCATTGCCAAGTCTCCCTTTTAACGGAATTAACAGAATAAATTTTCATAAGAAATTTATCTTATAAATTTTCTTATGAATTATTCCGTTATGCCAAGTTTTATTATAACTAACTTTATAATAAAACAAATACATCTCTCCTTTTAATTATGGAATAAAATTTGTATAAAATTTTCTTTTTATGGAAAAATCAATTCATAATTGATTTTATAAATTAAAATTAAACCAATTCATGGTTCATTTTAATTTTCATAAAAAGAATAAATTTCTACAATTTTCTTTATATAAATTTCTTTATATAAATTAATTTATTTATCCATAATTTTATAAAACAAATCGCGCTTGATTTATTTTATAATTTAAACCAAATAAATTGGTTTCCCTCCATGTGGTGGCCGGCCAAACCAAAGAGGGTAGGCACCCTCTTTGGCCGGCCACATCAAGCCCAATCCCTCGCGAATTAAACTCATTTATTTCGCCCGATAAGCCTTTAAAAGACTTAGCCACTTTAAGCTTCCCATGCGCCTCTGATAAATTCAGATTCGACTTATTTCTCTTGATTGGAAAATCTAATTTTCAACTCGTTTTAAATCCCTCGGATTACTCGTAGTGCGTGTGACTAAATAGGCTTTCGATTTATGTTGGCCGTCTATAATCATCCAATTATAGAATGATCATGAGTGGCACCTAGTAGTACATCATGACCCCCAATTAATCGAAAGATCAACGGTTGACCTCAGAAATTATTTTGAAACCCTTCAGCAGCTCTAATGAGTCGTGCCTCATTCCCTTCACCATCTTATACCCACTTGGTTTAGGACACGGTCTATGTGTGTCAGTCCCCACTAGGCTGACTATGTCACACCTAGCCCAAGTAATGTTCTCTCGTCCTTTGGATTTCTAATTACTCTCATGTTTTAAGAGACTCATACTCTAAACATGTCATGCTCTGGCCAGAGGCTTTGAGTAACAATCCGATGATAGGCCTTGGGTATACATCTCCTCGCAAGGAGTGGTGAATCCTTTGTAGGCTGTTCAAACATCTTCGGGCACTTCGTCTTATACCCAACCATCCTGGGTCCACACCTCCTTGGAGATGCTTGCTTAAGATGTTAAAGTATAAGTCTCCATGACCAAGATGACTTGAACACCGCAAGTCAAAGGAACATCGCACTTAAGCTGCAGTAAGAACATCACTGACATGTCTATATATAGATTACCATATGAAATTTTACAGCCAGTCACTCCAATGAACTAGTTCCCTTAACTAGCATTCATGTTTATCTCCGGACATCCTAATGTCACCAGCCAGTGAGAATCAGCTGATTAGAAAATAACCCATGCTAGTCTCAACAGAATTGACAGTGTCCGTATTTATCAATTCATCGACTAGGGATATTTTCAATACTTCACAATTGCACATGTAGAGATAATCACTAGTTGTGATCCCATCACAAATTCTCTCATGCTGTGAATTGTATTGCGGACATTCAGTAAATGAGTTTAAGATCCCAATCAAATACATAAACATGTATACTCAAATAGTGAATTTTCATTTATTAAAGTAAATGATTACAATCATAAGGCGATTGCCTTAGGACACTTCTCTCATATTACTAACAAACATAACACTATAACTTTAAACCTATTCGCCCACACATCAAAACCATGATCTTCCAATCATTTAAGGGCCAATTGCCTCAACAATCTCCCCCTTTTTGATGCGTGGCAATATGTTTAAGTTAGAGATAAATAGCAGTAGCAAAAACAACAACAATATATAACAATTGAAAAAACATAAGACATAGTAACCCTAAGAGGTAACCTCCCCCTTAATTTATGTCTTCTCCCCATTTTCAATTCTAATCTAAATCCAAGTTAAGTTTCCACTTAACAACAACAATGTAAAAATATAAGACATATCAGAACCTAAGAGGTACCTCCTCCTTAATTCATGTCTTCTCTATTTTGACATTCAAATTCTAAGTTAGAAAGAAACTTTAAACCATCCATTCTAAGTTAAAATTCTAACTTAAACCACTCATTCTCCCCCTTTGACACCATCAAAAAAATTACCTCAAGCAACCCAAATCTATGGCATCAAATGTGAGAATAATTTATTTCTGAAATTTCTCACAGCAGCTGGAAATAGCCGTGCCAGTCGATTGCCCATACGGAAGTCGACTGATACGCTATCAGTCTGAATTTTCAGCTTTTCTGTCGAATTTCAAAAACTCTCAGAAAATTCCAAAAAATTCTAAAAATTGTAAAATTTTGCATACATGTTTGAAATGTTATACTGTATCAGGGAAAAATATTAAACCATATAATATTTCAAACATGAATGACTTTTGATAAAAATCCAAAAGTTTTGAAAACCACTACATTTTGTATCAAACTTTGAAATCAATTTTGCAATTATATGACTTTTAAAAGCATGACACAGTATGTAAAACATAAAATGGTTTTCAAAGGTTTAAAATGTCCAACTATGATCTTTGGCAAAGTGTCCATTGATTAAACACTTGCCTCCCCCATAGTTGGTCTAATTTTCATATATTGATACTTCTAATGGTTCAACAATGTGCCACAAGCATAAGTGAGCCAAATGTATCACCCTAATAGATCAAGCACCCTTTTTCAAAGCTAATGTCTCCAAATTCATCCTATACTTCCACAAAACACATTCCAAGACCTCTTCTTAAGGATGTAAACTCCGATTTGGGAAGATGCTTGGTAAAGATGTTGGCTAGGTTCGACTTTGATTCAATATAGTGTAGTTCTATGTCTCCCCTTGCCACATGGTCTCTAATGAAGTGATGTTTCACTTCAATGTGTTTTGTCCTAGAATGGTGAACCAGATTTCTAGTTAAATTGATTGTGCTTACATTATCACACAAAACTTTGACTTTGGTGTAATGTAGCTCATAATCCTCTAAGGTGTGCATGATCCAAAGGAGTTGGGAAACACACCCACCCATTGCCATATATTCTGCTTCCGTTGTTGATAGGGCAACGCATGGTTGTTTCCTACTACTCCAACTAACTAAGGAAGACCCAAGGAATTGACACCCTCCACTTGTACTCTTCCTATCTAGCTTACACCCCGCGTAGTCCGAGTCGGTGTATCCAATTAGATCAACACTAGGGGTTCTAGGATACCAAAGTCCGACATTGAGGGTCCCTTTCACATACCTTAAGATCCTCTTGACTACAACCAAATGTGACTCTTTGGCACAAGATTAATACCTTGCACACATACCTACCGCAAAAAGTATGTCAAGTCTACTAGCGGTTAGGTATAGGAGGCTACCAATCATGCTCCTATATTGTTTAGAGTCTACCATTTTCCCTTCAATGTCACTATCCATTTTCACATTGGCTCCTATGGGTGTAGATGCTTCCTTAGCATTTTCTAAACCAAATTTCTTTAGCATCTCTTTGGCATATTTGGTTTGAAAGACATGTGTACCTTCATTAGTTTGCTTAACTTGAAGGCCTAAGAAAAAGGTTAACTCTCCTACAAGACTCATCTCAAATTCATCTTCCATACTCTTGATGAATTCTTGTAGGAAGTCATTATTTGTTGACTCAAAAATGATATCGTCTACATAGACTTGGGAAACAAATATGTCCTTATCCTTAGATTTTAGGAATAAAGTAGGGTCAATTGTTCCTCTCCTAAATCCCTTAGACACTAAAAATGAAGAAAGCCTTTCATACCAAGCCCGGGGAGCTTGTTTCAATCCGTATAAGGCTTTTCATAATTTGAACACGTGTCTTGGATAGTTAGGGTCCTCAAACCCGGGGGGTTGTTCTACATAAACCTCTTCCTTAATGATCCCATTTAGGAAGACCGACATCACATCCATTTTGTGAAGTGTGAAACCCATGTGAGCGGCATAGGCTAGTAGAATTCTAATTGATTCTAGCCTAGCTACGGGGGCATATGTCTCATCATAATCTAGTCCCTCAACTTGGTTAAACCCCCTAGCTACCAATCTAGCCTTGTTCCTAGTGATTTTACCTTGGTCATCTAGTTTGTTCCTAAAGACCCATCTAGTGGTTATAATAGTGCAATCATTGGGCCTAGGAACTAACTCCCAAACTTCACTCCTCTCAAATTGATTTAGCTCTTCTTGCATAGCTAAAACCCAATCAACATCTCCCAATGCTTCATCAATGGTCTTGGGTTCTAATTGGGAGATTAGAGCTATTTGACTAGTTAGGTCCCCAAAGTATGATCTAGTCCTTACTCCTTAGTGACATCACCCACTATTTGGTTAATAGGGTGGTCATGGTGATGTCTCAAGGGTCTAGAGGTTGTTGTTGGTGCAAGTTGCATCAATGATATTCCTCTTTAAGTGTTTTAATGTTTGACAATACACTTAAGTCAGTGATACATTGAACAGACAAAGGGCTGTTCCAGCGAAGGAGCAAAAGAGAAGTAACCTTAGCTGAAGAAAAGTCCTAGTTAATCTAGGCATCGAAACCCTAAGTCCCAGCGAAGGGCTGCTGGCAACCTAGAGAAGGGTTGCTAGGTATCGAAACCTCAAGACCTAGCGAAGGGCTGCTAGGCACCTAGCGAAGGGCTGCTAGGTATCGAAACCTTAAGACCTAGCGAAGGGCTGCTAGGCACCTAGCGAAGGGCTGCTAGGTATCGTAACCTTAAGACCTAGCGAAGGGCTGCTAGGCACCAAGCAAAGGGCTGCTAGGTATCGTAACCCTAAGACCTAGCGAAGGGCTACTAGGCACCTAGTGAAGGACTACTAGGCATAGAAGACCTAGCGAAGGGCTGCTAGGCACCTAGTGAAGGACTACTAGACATAGAAGACCTAGCGAAGGGCTGCTAGGCACCTAGCGAAGGGCTGCTAGGGAATGAAGTTTTGGTCCAAGGGACTGAGCAACTTAGCTGAGCGATGACTAAGGACAGGAGTAGAGATGGGTCAGGGTTTGGGCGTCTCGAGGTCCGGAAGTATCGGAAGCTAAGCAAAAGTCCACCTGAAGGGCTGGGTGGCAATCGTCTCCTGAAAGGAGTAGGTGAAGGGCGAGTTCTAGGGGATAGGAACTCGTGCCGGTTCGACCTAGGGTTTCATGCAAATCGGAAGTCCGAACCAAGTCTCTAAGGCTAACATTATATGTATCCATGCTTTGTGTTTGTGTATCTTGCAGGTATCAAGAACCGGAGACAAAGCAGTTAAACCAGGCAAAAACCTGTTGGAGGCCCTAAGCAGGGCGCCCCCATGCAGCCAGGGCGCCCCCAGCAAGGGGGGCACCCCCAGGCAGTACTAAAGAAGCAGTTTTCGTGATGCAGTCAAAATAGGTGTCATCCGAGGCGCCCGGTGCGTCCGGGTCGCCCGGATTAGTAGCTGTTTTGCAGTTTCGATGTCAAAACATAGGATAAGCCCTCACGGGGCCACCCGGAGCGTCCGGGGTGCTCTGGTCAATGATCTTATCACCTGCGGCGAGGTAGGCGCAAGGATAAGGGTTGACCGAGTCTTCCGGGGCGCCCCCAACGTCCGGGGCGCCCCCAGGAGACCTATATAAGGGGCTTCGACCCCTCTACTTCAAACACAACTGCTAAGTACCGTTCTGATCATTCTGACCAATGACAACGCGCTAAAGACGAGGCTATACGACCGGGAGGCTCCAGGAGGAGGTGCGCGGCACTTCGGAGGTCCAGATCGGCTAACGCTTCGACATAAATAGTCTTGGTTTGATTTACATTCTGCAATTAATTTTATCTATCTTTCTGTTTGTAAATCAACTGTAAGACGGGTTTTCTCCGCCTTCGAAAATTTCGGAAAGGAGACCAATAGTGGACTTACGCCGAGTACATAGGCCTTGGACGTACTGACCCAGGGGGGTCGGGAACCAAGTAAATAAATCCCGCGTGTCATTGTGTATTGCTTTTATTTTATTTCTTTATTTATCTTCCGCTGCACTAACGCTTTGAGTTCAGAACGAACTATAGTATTACGATAGTTTCACGAAGGTTTTTCACGATCGATATTCACCCTCCTCTATCGACGGCACCGGTCCTACAATTGGTATCAGAGCCGAGCCGCTCTTCACCGGACTAACCGCCGACGGAGCAACGACGCCAGGAGTTGAGGGGGAGCCCAGGGGTGAATCAGGTACATTTTTTTAATGTCTAATTTTAAATTGCATATTATATGCTTCACATGCAGGGAGAGTGGGCACTATAAAAATCAGTGCCCTACTCGTAAAAATCGTTCATCACCGGCAACAAAGGAGACACCAGTGCTAGGAGTCCGGAGAGATAAAAGCCACATCAGATGCTTCAAATGCAAGAAATACGGACATTACAAAAGCAAGTGTCCGACGAAGGTACACAAGATTTATGTTCCAAAAATTTTACAAGTTCCTGAACTGCCATGTGATAAATTAGTTAATTTTTCTGATAAAGTAGATTTACTGCATAGTAAAATTAACTTTTTGCATTTTAAATTACAAAACGTGAATATGACCAAAATATTAGAAATTAATTGGTTAATTCAGAATATCAATTCAAAAATTAATAAAATTAACTCTGATAATTTTTCTGATAAAATTAACTCTGATAATTTATCTGATAAGATTAATTCTAATAATTTATCTGATAAAATTAATCCTGATAATTTTAATTCAGACAAAAGTAATCCTAAGGATAATTCGGAATTCAAATCTGAGAATCCTAAGGATAAATCCGAATTCAAATTTGAATATCTTAAGGATAAATCCGAAATTAATCCTAAAAATCTCAAGATTAATTCAGAAATTAATTCTGAAATTCTTAAAGATAATCTAGAGATTAATGTTGAAAATATTGAAAATATATCTGAGGATAATTCTGAGGATAATTTTGAATATAAAATTCTCCTAGATAATAATTTAATTATAGATAATATTAAAGATTATTATAAAACCTTAACAAGTGGCCCAATCTACTCCACCTACTGTGAGGATATAGAAAGATCTAATCTTAAGGAGGATATGAAATTATCTAAGATAAAGGCCATAATCAATAAAAATTACAAAAATTCAAATAAATCAAAATTATTAGAAAAACTTGAAAAGAAAGATAAAAATGAAAAAGACATTTTCGAAATAATGAAAATGATGAATTTAAACCCACAGTTATTAATTAATAATTAAATTCAAATTAAATCTCAATTAAATTCAAATTAAATCTTAATTAAATTCAAATTAATTTTCAATTAAATCTAAATTAAATCTTAATTAAATTTGAATTAAATCTTAATTAAATAATAATTAAATTCGAATTAAATCATAATTAAATATTAATTAAATTCAAATTAAATCCAAATTAAATATTAATTAAATTCAAATTAAATCCAAATTTAATCTGAATTAAATTAGAATTAAACCTTAATTAAACTTTAATTAAATTCGAATTAAAACCAAACTCAAATTAGATTGAATAAAAAATTGTAATTAAAATCAATTTAAATCCTAATCAATTCAAACTTAAATTAATTCAACATCAATTAATTCTTAATTAACCTGAATCCAACTAAAATCTTAAATAACCTAAACTCAAACTAAAATAAAATTTTACCCAAACTGTAACAATTAAAATTAACAACATTAAATATGTCAAAGTGGGTTGACATATTCGCGGGTTAACACGACATGTATCAAATCGGAAATTTGATACATCTTTAGAAACGTAATTAAAATACTTTGGAATTGTTTGACTCATGCATAATTGCCATGTCATGCATCTGCTACTTACTTTTAATATCTGACATGTCATTCATATTTAAATTTTATGCATATATTAGAACGGCTATAGGAAAAAGAATAATTGAAACTTGATCAACCTAGTGTTGGGTGGAGGTGAGATGATAGTACGTTAGGGAAGCCAATTCTAATAAGGTCAAGTATACTCTACTTGGTCTCTTTAGACTGGTGAAACTAGCCGAAGCTACCGATCCAAGACCCAAACTAGTTAGACCAGAATTTTTCAAAAAGTAATTTTGAAAATGAAATTTCATTAAAAGGCTTTGTCAAGGAAAGGGTTGATGATCCAATAAGGCTACGACCAAAGAAGGCCTAGTGCCTCGCCAAGACCTGGAAGCCAATTTTTGAAATTCAAATTCAAGTTACTTCTTGTCAAATTCAAATCTAACACAAGCTTCAATTAAATCTTAGAATTAATTAAGAAAAATAATTCAAGCATCTCACAATACACCTATAAGGCAATCATGCTTGTTGTATTGATACATCTAAAATGGGTGAGATGTTAAGGACTAATAAATTGAAAAATGTTTTTCAAAAATGTTTTTTAAAATCATTAGAATATTTTTCTAAAAATATATTTTCAAAATAGTGTCTCAACATAATAATGTTTTTATGGAATTCATGCTTGTTTGATTGAATATATATATTATACGTTTTTCAAAAATTATATCTTTTCAAAAATTATTTGACTCACGCAATTAGACACAAGCTTCTTAGGACAACACTAAAGTTCCTTAAGGCACTTAGAGTCAAACGGTATCGGATACAGGGGGAGTAATTTTTATTTTTGGCTTTCAAAAACTACACTGTAAAAATTACTATTATTTGAAAATACTTTTCGAAACTGAACATTAAATCGTTATCACTTGTGTTTTTCGAAAAAGGTTTATGTGTCTTGTTTGATTTTTCTAAACTCTAAAAACACAGAGGAAAGTCCACTTCATAATCAACAAGGACTCCTAGGATGTGTCAACTTTAGGGGGAGTATAAATCAAACTTCTGAAATAATTTTATTTAATTAATTATTTTGAAATTATTAGATAATTTCTTTAATTTGAATCAAACCTTAAGACTTCGAGGAAGAGTACTTGTGGTCAACAAGCTTCCCAGGACTGGGTCAAGTTTAGGGGGAGATCAAATTAAAAGAATTATTGAATATCTCAAATGTTTTCATGCGCTGTATTTTCAAATCTTGCTAGAAACATAAGTATTTTCATGCGCTGTATTGTTTTCGTGTGACTTATGAAATTATTTTTGGAATAATATTTACTTGGGTTGGAGAATGTCCAGGACACTTAGGAAAATATCCTTGTAGTCAACAAGGTTTCCCAGGATGGTGCCAGACTGGAAGATAAACCAAGTCAAGTAATATATTGAGTCTTCAAAAGTTCGCACATTTTTTTAAAATGCACCAACATATATTTTCAAAAGTACTATCATTTTTTTTAAAATTCTATTAATATTTACTTAACTTTGAAAAATTTCCAGGACACTTAGGAAAATGTCCTTGTAGTCAACAAGGTTTCCCAGGATTGTGTCAGGCTGGAAAAGAAACTTAGACAAGTAAAATATTAGGTTTCAAAAATTACTTATATTTCTCAAAGTCTCATCTCTTTCAAAAATAGCTAGTACTTGCAAAATAGGCATAATACTTAGGAGGCGTTTGGTTTGTTTTATTTTCCATTTTCATTTTCCAGAAAACCGCATTTTCTAGTTTTCTGGAAAATGATTTTTTTTCATTTTCCAGTTGTCCATAAAATGCTATATTTTTTTTCTGGAAAACAAAGTTGGAAAATTCAAACCAAACATGTTTTCCAGAAAATCACATTTTCTATAGAAAATGAAAATGGAAAACAGATTGGAAAATGCAAACCAAACGCCCCCTTATATTTTCCAAAATAATATTTTTTCAAAAGTTATGCATTTTCCAAAAAGTACTTTATATTTTTCAAAAATTACAAATTCTGTCAAAAGTACTTACATGTTGTACTTGTATTTTTCAAAGCGAATAACATCTTTTTCAAAATTATGTAGTTTTTTTTTTCAAAAATGTAATATATCATTCAAAATACAATGCTTTCAAAATTTCTGCACCAAGTATTTTTCAAAAAAAACCAAAATTTCCCATTATTGGTACAAGTATTTTCCTGTGTTTTTTTTGATGTATGACAAAGGGGGAGAGGTATGCTCTGAAGTTAGAAGTTAGAAATTTTTGCTTATTTTTTTCTAGAATTTTTTCTAGAGGATCAAAAATATGTTCAAAATTAAAGTCAATTTTTCCCCAAGGATAGTAAGTTAGCCCCTTAAACCAATCTAACTTAAGTTATTGTCAAACATCAAAAAGGGGGAGATTGTTGGTGCAAGTTGCATCAATGATATTCCTCTTTAAGTGTTTTAATGTTTGACAATACACTTAAGTCAGTGATACATTGAACAGACAAAGGGCTGTTCCAGCGAAGGAGCAAAAGAGAAGTAACCTTAGCTGAAGAAAAGTCCTAGTTAATCTAGGCATCGAAACCCTAAGTCCCAGCGAAGGGCTGCTGGGCACCTAGCGAAGGGTTGCTAGGTATCGAAACCTCAAGACCTAGCGAAGGGCTTGTTGGGACCGGGAGCATGTCGACAAGGATACGAGTTCGTAAAATTTTAAATTTTTACGTGCAGCGGAAGAATTTGCATAAAATAATTTTCCAAATTATTTTAACTTCGTATCTAGCATGCAATCTTATGGTGTGTTGACATAATCATAAAATAAAACATTACGGAAAAAGTAAACTAATTTTCTTTGTACCTCGCGTAACTCGAAGTAAGGGACGAGATCCAGCCGTAGCGTCCCTTGGAAGCTTCGCCTCTATTCGCGTCCACGCCGAGTTCTCTTCGGGATGACTTCACATAGTCACGAGTTTTGTGCCGACGAGAACTACTAGATTCTCAGAAGGCACAACTAGAAAAACAAGAGAAGAAATAGGAAAGAGTGGAAACTAACCAACAAAGAAATTAAACGGAATCGAATTCCTAGAAGAGAGGAGTCGCTATCCGCTTCTTCTTCTTCTTGTTTGGTTTCTCCTTCTTGTTGAAGCTCACGGCAACTCACCCTTGGGAGGGAGGTGTTTCGGCCCTAGGTCCTCAAGAGGGCGCCGACCCTAATTGGCCAAGAGGGCGCCGGCCCTAGGTGGGGGAAGGGAAAGAGAGAAGAGAATTAAGAGAGAGAGAGGGAGCTCTATATCGATTATCCAAATCTTAGGAATCCAAGGCTTGCCTATGGTTCCTTATATAGTTGCTTCTCCCTTGCCAAGTCTCCTCTTAACCGAATTAACGGAATTAACGGAATTAACGGAATTAGTTATCATAAGAAATTTATCCTATAAATTCTCTTATGAATTATTCCGTTTAAACCAAGTTTTATTATAACTAACTTTATAATAAAACTAATTAGTTATCATAAGAAATTTATCCTATAAATTCTCTTATGAATTTTATTATAAATAACTTTATAATAAAACTAATTAATTATCATAAGAAATTTATCCTATAAATTCTCTTATGAATTATTCCGTTTTAAACCAAGTTTTATTATAACTAACTTTATAATAAAACTAATTAGTTATCATAAGAAATTTATCCTATAAATTCTCTCATGAATTTTATTATAACTAACTTTATAATAAAACTAATTAATTATCATAAGAAATTTATCCTATAAATTCTCTTATGAATTATTCTGTTTAAACCAAGTTTTATTATAACTAACTTTATAATAAAACTAATTAATCTCTCCTTTTATTATGGAATAAATTTTATAAGAAATTTATAATCTTTCTTATTATGGAAAAATCAATTCATAATTGATTTTATAAAATTAAAATAAACCAATTCATGGATTATTTTAACTTCCATAAAAAGAATAAATTTCTATAAATTTATTTATATAAATTTCTTTATACAAATTTATTTATCCATAATTTATAAAATAAATCGCGCTAGATTTACTTTATTAATTAAACCAAAATTAATTGGTTTTCTCCCCAATAAGTGGCCGGCCAACCAAGGAGGGTTGGCACCCTCTTTGGCCGGCCCAAACCGAGTCAAACCAACGCGAATTAAACTCATTTAATTCACCCAAAAAGCCTTCAAAAGACTTAGCCATTTTTAGCTTCCATTGCGCCTTTGATTAACTCAGATTCGACTTATTTCTCTTGATCGGAAAATCGAATTGTCAACTCATTTTAAATCCCTCGGATTACTCGTAGTGCGTGTGACTAAATAGGCTTTCGATTTATATTGGCCGTCTATAATTAATCAATTATAGAATGATCATGAGTGACACCTAGTAGTACATCATGACCCCCAATTAATCGAAAGATCAACGGTTTGACCTCAGAAGAAATTATTCTGAAACCCTTCAGCAGCTCTAATGAATCGTGCCTCATTCCCTTCACCATCTTATACCCACTTGGTTCAGGACACGGTCTATTTGTGTCAGTCCCCACTAGGGTGACTACGTCACACCTAGCCCAAGTAGTGTCTTTCTCGTCCTTTGGATTTCTAGTTACTCTCATGTATTTACGAGACTTGCACTCTTAACATGATGTACTCTGGCCAGAGATTTTGAGTAACAATCCGACGATAGGCCTGGGTATACATCTCCTCGCAAGGAGTGGTGAATACTTTGTAGGCTGTTCAAACATCTTTGGGCACTTTGGCTTTCACCCAATCATCCTGGGTCCACACCTCCTTGGAGATGCTTGCTTAAGATGTTAAAGTATAAGTCTCCATGACTAAGATGACTTGAACACCGCAAGTCAAAGGAACATCGCACTTAAGCCGCATTAAGAACTTCAATGACATATCTATATAGATTACCATATGAAGTCTTACAGCTAGTCACTCCAATGAACTAGTTCCCTTAACTAGCATCCATGTTTATCTCCGGACATCCCAATGTCACCAGCCAGTGAGAATCAGCTGATTAGAGAATGACCCATGCTAGTCTCAACAGAATTGATAGTGTCCATTTTTATCAATTCATCAACTAGGGATATTTTCAATACTTCACATTTGCACATTTAGAGATAATCACTAGTTGTGATCCCATCACAAATTCTCTTATGCTGTGAGTTGTATTGCGGACATTCAGTAGATGAGTTTAAGATCCCAATCAAATACACAAGCATGTATACTCAAATAGTGAATTATCATTTATTTAAAATAAATATTTTACAATCATAAGGCGATTGCCTTAGGACACTTCTCTCATATCACTAACAGGGCTGCTAGGCACCTAGCGAAGGGCTGCTAGGTATCATAACCTTAAGACCTAGCGAAGGGCTTCTAGGCACCTAGCGAAGGGCTGCTAGGTATCGTAACCTTAAGACCTAGCGAAGGGCTGCTAGGTATCGTAACCTTAAGACCTAGCGAAGGGCTGCTAGGCACCAAGCAAAGGGCTGCTAGGTATCGTAACCCTAAGACCTAGCGAAGGGCTGCTAGGCACCTAGTGAAGGACTACTAGGCATAGAAGACCTAGCGAAGGGCTGCTAGGAACCTAGTGAAGGACTACTAGGCATAGAAGACCTAGCGAAGGGCTGCTAGGCACCTAGCGAAGGGCTGCTAGGGAATGAAGTCTTGGTCCAAGGGACTGAGCAACTTAGCTGAGCGATGACTAAGGACAGGAGTAGAGACGGGTCAGGGTTTGGGCGTCTCGAGGTCCGAAAGTATCGGAAGCTAAGCAAAAGTCCACTTGAAGGGCTGGGTGGCAATCGTCTCCTGAAAGGAGTAGGTGAAGGGCGAGTTCTAGGGGATAGGAACTGTGCCGGTTCGACCTAGGGTTTCATGCAAATCGGAAGTCCGAACCAAGTCTCTAAGGCTAACATTATATGTATCCATGCTTTGTGTTTGTGTATCTTGCAGGTATCAAGAACCGGAGACAAAGTAGTTAAACCAGGCAAAAACCTGTTGGAGGCCCTAAGCAGGGTGCCCCCATCATTGGGGGCGCCCCCATGCAGCCAGGGCGGCCCCAGCAAGGGGGGAGCCCCCAGGCAGTACTAAAGAAGCAGTTTTCGTGATGCAGTCAAAATAGGTGTCATCCGGGGCGCTCGGAGCGTCCGGGGCGCCCGGATTAGTAGCTGTTTTGCTGTTTCGAAGTCAGAACACAGGATAAGCCCTCACGGGGCGCCCGGAGCGTCCGGGGCGCCCTGGTCAATGATCTTATCACCTGCGGCGAGGTAGGCGCAAGGATAAGGGTTGACCGAGTCTTCCGGGGCGCCCCCACCGTCCGGGGCACCCCCAGGAGGCCTATATAAGGGGCTTCGACCCCTATGCTTCAAACACAACTGCTAAGTACCGTTCTGATCATTCTGACCAACGACAACGCGCTAAAGACGAGGCTATATGACTGGGAGGCTCCAGGAGGAGGTGCGCGGCACTTCGGAGGTCCAGATCGGCTAACGCTTCGACATAAATAGTCTTGGTTTGATTTACATTCTGCAATTAATTTTATCTATCTTTCTGTTTGTAAATCAACTATAAGACGGGTTTTCTCCGCCTCCGAAAATTCTGGAAAGGAGACCGATAGTGGACTCACGCCGAGTACATAGGCCTTGGACGTACTGACCCAGGGGGGTCGGGAACCAAGTAAATAAATCCCGCGTGTCATTGTGTATTGCTTTTATTTTATTTCTTTATTTATCTTCCGCTGCACTAACGCTTTGAGTTCAGAACGAACTATAGTATTACGATAGTTTCACGAAGGTTTTTCGCGATCGATATTCACCCCCCCCTCTATCGACGACACCGGTCCTACAGTTGTAGGTTCATTTACTCCTTCTTCCTCATCCTCTAGGGTACTTCTTACTCCCCCTTGATCATTGCCCTCCAAATGTAGGTCTTGGGTTCTTTGGGCAAGGGGTTGGACCTCTTCTATATCCTTATCAATAGAGGCCTTCCTAGGGTAGGTACTAGTTGTTTCATCAAATTTAATATTTGAGGATTCCTCAATCACCTTTGTCCTCTTGTTGTACACTCTATACCCCCTACTAGTCAATGAGTACCCTACTAGAATTCCTTCATCTGCTTTTGACTCAAATTTCCTTTGTTTAAAATGTAGACTTTACATCCAAAGACTCTAAAATAATGGACTTGTGGTACCCTTCCATTCCATAGTTCAAAAAGTGTTTTTCCTAAAAACATATGTACCAACACCCGATTTTGGATATAGCAAGCGGTGTTAACCGCTTCGGCCCAAAAATAGCTAGGAAGAGAATATGCATTAAGCATAGTCCTAGCAGCTTCTTGTAGGGCTCGGTTTTTCCTCTCAACTACTCCATTTTGTTGAGGAGTCCTTGGGCATGAAAACTCATGCTTGTACCCATTTTCAACACAAAATTGTGTGAAATTAGCGTTTTGGAACTCCCCACCATGGTCACTCCTAATTCGATTTATTTTGATGTTCTTTTCATTTTCTACCTTTTTACTAAATCCTATAAAGATCTCTAGGGTATCATCCTTATGTTTTAAGAAGTAGACCCAAGTAAACCTAGAAAAGTCATCTACTATCACTAGGCAATACTTACTCCCTACAAGTGATGGAGTACTATGACAATCAAACAAATCTATATGCAAAAGTTCTAAAGGTAAGGAAGTGGTGATTAGAGTTTTACCTTTGTGTGATGCTTTTGATTGCTTACCTTCTTGGCATGCATCACACAACTTGTTTTTCTCGTACTTGATCATTGGGAGCCCCTTCACCAACTCTTCCTTGGCCACTCTTGCAATGCTCCTCATGTTGACATGTCCAAGTCTCCGGTGCTACAACCACCCTTCTTCTTCTTTGGACATGAGACACTTAACAACATTGTTAGTAGCATAAGATAGATCAAGATAATATAAGTTTGCCTCTCTAAACCCTTCTAATATGATAGTATTTGAATCACTTTGCCTTATTACACATTTCTTAGCATGAAATTCTACTTTAAAATCGGCATCACATAGTTGACTCACACTTAATAAATTATACTTCATATCTTTGATTAAAAGTACCTTATGAATCGAAATAGTGGAAGATACCTCAATTGTGCCCCTACCAATGATCCTCAACTTTTTACTATTCCCAAAGGAGACCGTCCCTTCTCTTAGGTAGCTAATAGTAGTGAACTTGCTCACATCCCCGGTCATGTGTCTTGAGCATCCACTATCTACTATCCACAAGGTTGGGGCCTCCTTCACCTTTACCTAGACAACATGGAAAACATACTCTTTTGGTACCCATATTTTTGATCCATAAGCATCATTCAGAAATTTCTTAGGTACCCATGCCTTCTTTGTGGTTCCCTTAGCCCCTAATCTCCTAGATGCACCAATCCTACCGGTGAGTGAAACAAAGGCTACCTCCTTGGTCGTAGGCCTATAACCCAACCCGACCTTGTTATATACAACCCTTTGACTGTTTATGATCATATCTAGGTTACTAGATCCTACTTGGAATTTTCTAAGGGCCTTTGTGAGGTTATCTACCTGTTTCCTTAATTCCCTATTTTCATTTTCAAGGTGTGAAACATGTGAAGAAGTAGAACTAGCATGCAAATCTTTAAGTTTAATAGCTTCTACTCTAAGCATGACAATTTGTTCTTTGAGATCCTTAATTTTACCTCTAGCCTTAGCTAAGTCCATGTTCGTGCTAGAAATTATTTTCACTAAAGTAGAGGAGGGCAAGTGATATACCTCACTTACCGACGCTTCTGACTCTGATGATGAAGTGGAGGAGCTCTCATCTTCACTGCTTGAGCTTCGTTCATCATCCGATGAGTCTGAGTCATCTTGCGCCATAATAGCGAAGTGGGAGACTTGCTCTTCTTCTTCCTCTGAAGATGAGGGATCATCCCACATTGCCTTGAGGTTGGTAGCACCCTTCTCCTTTCCCTTTGATTTCTTCTTGTCACTCTTTTTCTTCTCTTCCTTCTTGTCATCCCTTTTCTTCAATTGGGGACACTTGTTCTTCATATGTCCCTCTTGGTGACAGTTGTAGCAGATTATGTCCTTGGCCTTACCCTTACCTTTGGCCCCTTTCCTAGCATATGACTTGTTAGAAAAACATTTAAATGCATTACGAAATTTCCTTACCATGAAGGCCTCTTGGTCACTATCCATAGAGGCGCTTGACTCCTCTGAGTCCGATGACGATGAGTAGGTCACCTTCTTCTTCTCCTTCCTCCTCTTCTTCTCCTTTTCTGCAACAAAAGCAATACCTTTCTCTTTGGCCGAAATGTTAGCTTGCTCGTGCAGTTCAAATTCACAAAATAAATCGTCTAATTTGACTAAAGATAAATCCCTCGATACCTTGTAAGCATCAACCATGGATGCCCACAGGGTGGTTCTCGGGAAGGCTTGTAAAACATACCTGACCATGTCCCGGTTTTTGATTTTCTCTCCAATTACATGGAGCTCGTTGATCACTTCCTTTACCCTTCCATGCAGCTGGCTGACGGTCTCGTTGCTCTTCATGGAAAGGGATTGCAGTTGGGCCACCAACAAGTCCTTCTTGGCTCTTCTGGACTCGTTTGACCCCTCGTTCAGTTCAACTAACTTGTCCCATAGGTCATTGGCGCTCTTGAACGGCCCCACCTTGTTTAGTTGCTCCTTCGAAAGCCCGCATTGCAATGTGGTGATGGCCTTGGCATTTGACTGCGCCCTCTTCATCACCTCCTTAGACCATGATCTCATAGGTGTTGGGTCTCCCCTTTCATCGACGGGCACCTCGAAGCCATCTGCAACACTTATCCAAGTTTCAATATCATTCATGAGGCAGTATTGCATCCTACCTTTCCAGTACGTGAAATCATTTCCGTCGAAGAATGGTGGTCGTGCAGTGGAGTATCCCTCTTGAAACGCCATACAATTGCTCCGGTTGACTGTTAGATCTTCCGAAACGCACCGGCTCTGATACCAACTGAAGGATCGTCTAAGGCGTGCAGAGGGGGGGGGTGAATGCACTTTCTCGGATCGTTTAGATCTCTATAGAATCGTTAGCGCAGCGGAAATAATATGCAAAGGAAATTATACAATTCTAACACAAAATATTTTACTTGGTATCCACCCTGATGGGTGACTAATCCAAGGATCCACGCCGCGAGCACCACTTTCACTATGAAAACCTCCTTTAGGTGGAGAATCCTTTACAACGGCGATCTTCCTCTTTACAGAATAGAGTAGAATGAGTGTGAGGAAGCAAAAACACTTTTCAGTTGGGCAGCACTTCGTTACTGTACGGAATCGTACCGTGCACGTGTAACGAGGAGCTCCTTTTATAGGTGAAAATGACAGACTCGCTGTCTGTCCAGCCCCGCACCAGTCGATTGCCCCAATGGCAGTCGACTGGCCCAGCATTAATTGTTGTCCAACGGCTAGCTAATGTCTAGCCAACGGCTAGCTAACGGCTAGCCAACAGCTAGCCAACAGCTAGTTTCGAGGGTATACCAGTCGACTGCCCCAAGGCCAGTCGACTGGTCTGAAGCTACGGACTTTCTGTGGGTTTTGCAAGTCGACTGTCGCAGGGCCAGTCGACTGCCGCAGGGCCAGTCGACTGCCCTGCCTCACAGTTCAGCTCTAGCCACTCCGGACTTTCTCCTTCGCGTGTGCCTTCAGGTCTGCTCCCTTGGTTCACCCCTTGATGTCCTCTTCCTCTGGCTATCGTCCCTCGGATGCGCACGCAAGCCTTCCCTTGGCTTGCCTCCATGCCACCCTTCACGTGTGCCCTTGAAGTCCACTTCTCGTCTTGCCCTTGGAGCTCTCCTCCCTCGGCTCTCGTCCCTTGGATATGTCCACCAAGTGTGATTCTCCAAGTCCTGCAAACTCAATCACACATATCAAATACAACATAACACTCTAACTTTAAACCTATTCGTCCACACATCAAAACCATGATCTTCCAATCATTTAAGGGCCGATTGACTCAACACCCACCGCCACTTCAGAGGCACTAATCAGCGCCTTTGCTCAAGGCTTATAAGAAGGAGAGTTCTTCTGGTCACTGATCCGAAAACCTCCAAAGGACTTTGAATGCCTCCTGGGTAAGGCTACTAAGTATGTTGATGTGGAAGAAGCACAAGCCGCTCGACGATGGGAGGTCGGACCCGAACAGTGACCCCTTATCCTCAGAGGACCGCACCTCCTAGCGGACCCCTCAAAAGTCCTCGAGCCATGGGACACAGACTCAGAGCTGAGTGTGGTATAGTTCAACAGGTGGCCCAGGGATGCCTCTCTACCAGATGACAACCCTATTGTTCCTTCTACAACAGCCACACCCATGACCTTCAAGACTGTTGGCAAGCTGGTCGTGTGCAAACTCGTCCTGGCTGAGGAACCCCTAGAGGAGCTCACCAAGGAGGGGCCCGAGGTCGAGGGAGAGCGCAACCAAATCGACAAGACCCTAATGCTCAAGTGACCACCCCTGCAACACAGCAACTGTTCCCGACACCCAGCTCCCCTAGGCAGGGAGACGCGAATGAAGAGCAGGCTAATCAGCAGAACGCTGTGCATGGGTCCATCAATGTTATCTCTGGTGGCCCTACCTATGGAGATTCCAACCGAGCTAGAAAGTCCCAAGTACGATGTCTGGAGATCCATCAAGTGGGTAGCGGCTTTGCTCAAGCCCGAGGACCGCAGATTAGTTTTGGCCCTCATGACTTGCAGGGTGTGGAAGTTCCCCATGACGATGCGCTGGTCATTATGGCAGTCATAGCAAATTATCAGGTTCACCGGACCATTGTGGATACTGGAAGTTCAGTCAACATTCTCTATAAGAAGGCATTTGAAGAACTGCAAATTGAAGCCAGCGAGTTACAGCCCGTTACCACACCTCTTTGTGGGTTCACAGGAAATGAAGTTCAGCCAATAGGCTAGATCAAACTAGCCATATCACTCGGAGAGGAGCCCTTGAGAAGGACCCGATGGTCAACTTTTCTGATAGTGGATGCACCCTCTGCCTATAACGTCATCCTGGGTAGACCCGCGCTTAATGAGTTCAGAGCGGTGGCATCAACCTTCTACTTGAAGGTGAAGTTTCCAGTGGGTGACCAAGTGGGAGAAGTCAGGGGGGATCAAAAAATGGCGCGCCGTTGCTATGTTGATGATGTGCGAACGGAGGTGAGGAAGGCATTCCGAGCCCCCCCCCCCCCCAGCTAGTTGCAACATGGTGCAACCCTCTCCCTGGGCTGAGTTAAGAGAAGAGAAAGAAGAGATCCAGCTCTTGCCTGACCAAGAAGAGACTAGGATAAAGATAGCTCTAGGGTTGTCGACTGACCTCAAGCAGCGGTTAGTAAAATGCTTAACTGAGAATCAGGACGTGTTTGCCTGGTCGCAGTGAGATCTGAAAGGAGTCAGGCCAAAGGTCATGGAGCATAAGCTACATGTCTATCCTGATGTCAGACTTGTGAAGCAGAGGAAGAGGGACTTCAGTTCCGACTAGAACAAGATCATTCAAGTAGAAGTAGAGAGACTCCTGGAGGCAGAACACATCCGGGAGGTGCAGTTCCTGGCCTGGCTGTCAAATGTGGTGATAGTGTCTAAGCCAGAGAACAAGTGGAGGGTCTGCATTGATTTCATAGACATTAACAAGGCTTGCCCCAAAGATTGTTACCCCCTCCCCCGAATTGATCAGATGGTAGACTCCACTACAGGGAGTGAGCTCATCTGCATGTTGGATGCCTACCAAGGGTATCATCAAGTGCCGCTGTCTCCCAATGATCAGGAGAAAGTTAGCTTCATCACAGCTGAGGGCACCTATTGCTATACAGTCATGCCCTTTGGACTCAAGAATGTGAGAGCTACCTACCAAAGGCTGATGAACAAGGTATTCAAAGAGCAGCTCGGGAGGAACATTGAAGTGTATATAGATGATATCCTCATCAAGTTCCTCAAGGCAGCAGACCTAGTGGCCGATGTAGAGGAGACCTGCTGCACTCTCAGAAGGTATGACCTTAAGCTCAACCCAGCTAAATGTTTGTTCGGGGCCAAGAGCGGAAAATTCCTAGGCTACATTCTGACAAAGCGGGGGATAGAAGCTAACCCTAGCAAGGTAAAGGCTTTGCTGGACATGCCGCCACCCAGGAACCTGAAGGAAGTACAATGCCTGACTGGAAGAATCACAACCCTCTCTTGCTTCATCTCTCGGTCGGCTGATCGGAGTCTTCCCTTCTTCAAAATTCTACGCAAGGCTACCAAGTTTCAGTGGGACGCTGAATGTGATCAAGCTTTCGAAGAATTGAAGTCTTACTTGGTCAGCTTACCAGTCTTGGCCAAACCTGAGGAAGGAGAGGTGCTATATGTATATCTATCAGCTACTGAGGGAGCTGTGAGTGCTGTACTTGTAAAACAGAAGGAGGCTGAGTAGCAACTCATCTATTTCTTTGGGCACTTACTTAAGGAAGCCGAGTGTAGGTATAACACACATGAGAAATTAGCCTATACACTTGTGTTGATGGCTCGGCGCTTGCGCCCTTACTTCTTGGCCCATCCTATCCGAGTGCTAACTAATAGCACACTCGGGAAAGTGTTAGCTAATCCAGAGGCCTCCGGATGGATGATTAAATGGACTACAGAGTTGAGTGAGTATCATATCCAGTATTTATCCCGGACGACCATCAAGGCCCATGCACTCGCTGGCTTTCTCAGCGAGCTTCATATAGAAGGGGAAGAGGAAACATGGAAGGTCTATGTGGATGGTTTGGCCACTCGGGCGGAGAGTGGCATTGGGATCTTGCTAATTTCTCCAAAGGGAGATCATCTTCATCTAGCTGTGCGATTGGAGTATCGGGCGACCAACAATCAAGCAAAGTATGAAGCTCTCCTGGCCGGGTTGCAAGCCGCTAAACATGTAGGAGCTACTTGGGTCATGCTACACTCTGACTCCCAATTAGTGACTCGTCAATTAGCTGGGCAGTTCGAAGTAAATGATGAAAAGTTGCAAACTTATGTGGATGCTTATAAACAGCTGAAAACTGAGTTCCAAGAGGTTCAGATATTACAGATCCCTCGAGGAGACAATCTTAAGGCTGATGAGTTAGCTAAGTTGGCCAGTGTTGTCACTCCCTGTGCCTTCACTCAACCCTCACCCCAGATCATGTTTGTGGCTCAGGTTGAAAGAGAAATGGAGAGGGAGGTAGAAGGAGACTGGAGGGCTCAACTCACAGCCTATTTACAGGATGGGGCTCTCCCTGCTCACCCCGAGCAGGCTCGTCTACTGAAGAAGAGGGTAGCTCGATTCACTCTGATTGGGGATACTCTCTACAAGCGGGCTTTCTCTCGGCCACTACTCAGATGTTTAAAAGCAGAGGATGCAGACTATGTACTAAGAGAGATACACTTGGGATCTTGCAGAAACCACTCAGGGGTCGGTCAATGGCGCGGAAGATCCTGCTAGTAGGGTATTTTTGGCCAACACTCCAGAAGGATGCCCATCAGATGGTAGCCTCCTGTCTCTCCTGTCAGAAACACCAGAGCCTGTCTCATCGGTCGGTCGAGGCTTTGAGGGCATCCACCGTGTCATGCCCCTTTGATCAGTGGGGCATGGATATAGTGGGACCCTTCCCCCTTGCAATAGCTCAGAAAAAGTTCTTGTTGGTTGCTGTAGACTATTTCTCCAAGTGGATCAAAGCGGAGGCTCTGGCTCGGATTACCGTGCAGGTAGTAATTAAATTTTTGTGGCAAAACATCTTATGTCGGTATGACATACCACATAAGCTAGTTTCAGACAACGGTCGGCAGTTCCAAGGTCGAAAGATACAAGAATGGTGTGAAGCCTATGGGATCAAGCAAGCATTCACCTCAGTGCCTTATCCCCAAAGCAACGACCAAGTAGAGGTTGCCAATAGAGAGATCTTGAAGGGGCTCAGGGCTAAGTTGGACCATGTGGGTGGTACCTGGGTGGATGAATTGCCTAGTATTCTCTGGGCTCTTCGAACCACCCCCAAAGAAGGCTTAGGCTGTACTCCGTTCCAGTTGGTATATGGTAGCGAGGCTGTAGTTCCAATGGAGGTGGGATGTGAGTCTGACAGAAGACGCCTATATGGGGAGGACAATACAGAAAGGAGGCGCTTGGAGTTGGATTTGATCGAGGAGATTTGGGATAGGGCGGCAGTTCGCATGGCTACTTACAGACAGAGAATGCAGCGTAGATATAACCAGAGGGTAATACCCAAGAGTTTCCAAGTGGGCGATCGAGTATGGAAGAGGGTCAAGCGAGTAGGGGAAGTTGGAAAGCTGGAACCACAATGGGGAGGGCCTTTCCTGGTGATCGAGAAGTTGGGGTTGGGAGACTATTATTTGCAAGATGTTCAAGGAAAGAAGCTGGGAAGGCCTTGGAGCGCAACACACTTGAAATTGTATCATGAGGAAAGTTGAATTAAGTGACCCCTATAATTGTATCACATTATGATAGTAAAACTCAGGGTATCCGACAGGCATATAACTCAGACTCTCGCTCAGGCGAGTTATAAGTGGGCATGCTCCCACGTACCCACCGGACTCGATGCCGATCGAGCGTGGCGCTCTACGTTCGGTCGGGCCCGGTCGGCCGTGGCACTCAACGTTCGGTCGGGTAAACCAGATGGTGTCCAGAATCTTGCTCTTGCAAGTTATAAGTGGGCATGCTCCCATGCACCCACCGAACTTGGTGCCGATCGAGCTTGGCGCTCCACGTTCAGTCGGGCCCGGTCGGGCATCACGCTCCACGTTCGGTCGGGTAAACCAAATGGTGTCCAGACTCTTGCTCTTGCAAGTCATAAGTGAGCATGCTCCCACACACCCACCAGACTCGATGCCGATCGAGTGTGGCGCTCTACGTTCGGTTGGGCCTGGTCGGGCGTGGCGCTCCACGTTCGGTCGGGTAAACCAGACGGTGTCCAGACTCTTGCTCTTGCAAGTTATAAGTGGGCATGCTCTCACGCACCCACCAGATTCGGTGCCGATCGAGCATGGCGCTCCACGTTCGGTCGGGCCCGGTCGGGCGTGGCGCTCCACGTTCGGTCGGGTAAATCAGACGGTGTCCAGACTCTTGCTCTTGCAAGTTATAAGTGGGCATGCTCCTATGCACTCACCCGACTCGGTGTCGATCAAGCATGGCGCTCCATGTTCGGTCGTGCCCGGTCGGGCGTGGCGCTCCACGTTCTGTCGGGTAAACCAGACGGTGTCCAGACTCTTGCTCTTGCAAGATATAAGTGGGCATGCTCCCACGCACCCACCGAACTGGGTGCCGATCGAGCATGGTGCTCCACGTTCGGTCGGGCCCGGTCAGGCGTGGCGCTCCACGCTCGATCGGGTAAGCCAGACGATGTCCAGACTATTGCTAAGGCGAGTTATAAGTGATCAGATTCTTGTTTAGGCAGTGGCTCAAGTTGGCATGGTTTGAGTAGTCAACCCAGATAATCAATCCGGCTTCGTGCAAATATCAAAAAAGTCTTGAAGAGGCTAGATAAGCGAAAGTCAAGTCTTAAAAGAATATAAGTCTTAAGAAGAGTAAGTCCTTTTATAGGACCCATCAGCAAGGTCATAAAATTCAATTAGCTAAGAAGATGGGTGACAAAATTCCGAGTCAGGGTTCTGGCCCGACCGAGTGAAAATGTCGAGTCAGGGTTCCAGCCCCGACCGAGTGAAAATGCCGAGTCAGGGTTCCAGCCCGACCCAGTGAAAATGCTGAGTCAAGGTTCCGGGTCAAGCGAGAATTCCGAGTCAGGGGTTCGACCTGACCGAGTGAGAATTCCGAGTCAGGGTATCGACCTGGCCGAGCGAACGAGCTCGAGTCAGTATCTCAGTGATAGCCGATCCCCAAAACACTTAAGCATGATAAACTACTGACCTCGAATAGGGATTTTAACCGGCTTGAGTGATAGGCCCCGAGTGAATAGCTCGGTTATCCCGAGTTCTTGGTCCTTAGCAAATATCTCGAATATCCAAATCGATTAGCAAAATGACAAGACAGGGTTGTAATAAGATAAAAAAGTTGACAAAACAAGAGCTTCATAAGTGAAATAAGGCCCAAGGCCATTACAAAACATGAACGGGGCCTTAAAGGCCGAGTCAGAGAGAGAAGAAAAAAGATTAAGTGACAATTAAGTGAATCGGGGGAATGCATCTTCTGGGATCATTGCCTTGATCAGTGTGGGCTTCACAGTGTTGGGAGGCAAGTCTGCGGGGATATGGCCAGCGTTTGTGAGTTGCTGCAAGGTGCCCTTCACGCCATACATAATCATGCCGACCGTGCACTAAGCTACCTGCTGAAGAAAGGGCTGAGATTGAATATAGGCCAGTTTGGACTGTTCAATCCGGGCCGGCTCACCTGACTTGTACTCCTCCATCTCTTTTTTCAGCCGAGCGATCGTGGCCTCTTGTTCCAAAATTTTGGCATCTTGAACCACCAGCCCTGCCTCTTTGTTCACCAGCTGGGCTTCCAGGGCTTGAAAGGCTTCTTTCTGAGCCGCTAGCTCCATTTCCTTGTTCGTCAGGGCTAACTGAGTCTGGTTATGCGCGGCAGCTGATTCCTTCAATTGTTGCTGCAGGGCTTTGGCCTCGACTACCGTTTTGTCCAAGTCAGAGCGGGCCCGAGCCTGTTGAGCAAGAGCGGTCTTCTTCACGGCCTCTACGACTTCCAGTCAGTTAGCCAGTTGATCTATCTCCCAGGAGGAGGCCGCTAGTACATCATGCTCTTGCTCCGATCGAGCGTTAGCCTCCGCTAGTTGCGTCTTTAGAGCAGTTATCTCAGCGCGGAGGAGTGCCTGGCCATCCTCGCCGGCAGGGAGAGTGCACTGTGATAGCTGGTTCTCCAGCTCCTTTATCCTGAACTCTCTCGCCCGGTGTTCCCTAGTATTGATGACTAGGGACTGAGCGACCGCTCGGCACGCGACCCAAAACTATACAAGAACAAACAGTATAAGTAGAAGAGATGAGTAATAAAGGGAAAAGAGACATACCTGAGTAGCGTCCATAAAGAAATTATCAGCCAGACTTAGAGGACATCGTCCTTGGATCATCGCTAGGCCTTGGTCCCAACTGGCAGCTAGCTGACCATGTAAGTTGAGAGGTTGGGGCTCAACTCTCTGAGTTAGGGTGGTTTCTGAGGGGAGTTGCACCTCCACAAGAACTTGGGGAATATTGTGCATGGACAGGAGGGCGACTATGGCGTCTTCGCCAGCGGGATCAGTGGCGTTCGCCGAACGAGAGGGTGTTTGACTGGATGTAGAGGCTCCTGGGCGAGGTAACCCAGAGCCAGAGGCGGAGGCCCCCGAGCGAGGAGGAGCCGAGCCCGAAGCGGAGGCTCCCGAGTGGGGAGGAGCCGAGCCAGAACCGGAGGCCCCTGAGCGAGGAGGAACCAAGCCAGAGGTCAGGGCTCGGACTGTCACACGGCTGGGTGGAGGAGTTGATAGGCCACGTGCCTCCTCAAGCCGAGCTTGAGCTACAGATGTACTGGGAGAGATAGGCACCCGGAGGCATTTCCTCGTAGGCTCCCTGGTGGTCGGCTGCTCTGTGGCTGTTGCTGGTGTTTCTGCCTCCACGTCTGCCACTGGAAGATCTGCTTCGGGGTCCTCAACCAGCAAATCAAGATCCGAATCATCCCCTCCATCACCTGGCTGCTCAAGAGTTGGAGCGACGTTTACTTGGGGCACCTCCCGACTGACCAATAGCTCTACGGCTCGGGCATTCAGTGCTTCCTCCTCGAAACCCAGCTGGTCTATAATGAGGGCATCCATCATGGTCTCGGCTGCAACCCAGAGAGAGCTTTAGTTAGCATTAAAAGACTCCTAAACAAAACTGAAACTTACCAAAGGTATCGGGCAACTCTGCGGGAATTTGGCTCAGCTGGAAAACATAGAGTACAACCTCGCTCAACAGTTTGTCGGCATGGAAGCAGAGCCCCCCAATTTTAGAGAAGACCATTTGGAAGCCGGGGTCTGAACGATATTTCTTGGGCACAGGAGGGTGGATGGCAAATCCTCCACCCACTTAGTAGGCCAAGTCGGGGGTGGGGTAGAGCACACATAAAAAAAAGGGATTTACATCCCTTATTAGAAAAAGGAACTTTATCTAGGAAAGCAGATTTAGCTCGGGCCTGGAAGAAAAAATAGCCCGTTTCTTGCATTTTGAGGTAGAAGAAGATGTGGAAAACTCAGGGGTCAAGAGGGATGCGGTAGATATCAAAGATGACTACGATCCCACACAGGATCCGGATAGAGTTGGGGGCTAAATGGGAGAGGGGCACTTGGAAGTACTGACAGACCGCTATGATGAAAGGGTGCAAAGGGAATTGCAGGCCGACTAGTAGGTAGTCCTTGAAGATGGTGAAATAACCTATGGGAGGTTGATGGGGTCGGTCGAGACGAGAAGGAAGGGCCAAAAAGTGATCCTCAGGAATCTGGTAATCTATGCGAAGGGTCTCTAGATGACCCAGAGTCAAGGTTGAAAGGGTAGTGGTATACTACAACCCGGACGAGGAAGACGACTCGGCCATTGAGTCGGGCTCAGGAATTAAGAGAAGCAACTTAGAGAAAGAGAAGAATACCTAGAGGGCGGGTTCACTGGAAAATGTTGGTCGCCGGAGCTCATAGGGTCGGGCGGCGGAGGTCGGACAAAAGAGGAGGTGAAAGTGAAAGGTGAAACGGAGAGGGGTAAAATGAGAGGGGAAGCCTATTTATACTGCGCTTAGGATGAAGAGGACCGTCGGATGCTGAAGGGGAAAAAGGTGGGATCGGATCCCAGCCGTTGGTTTCCCGCTCTTTCCCGAAGTCTCGAGACCTTTTCTCTACCGCCACACGAGCTTGACCGATGACACATCGGTACCAGAGGCTCCCAGTCGGGGAATGACACGTGGCATTACATTGATGACTGATTTGATAGGGGATTCAGCATTTAAGACTGAGGATTTTGAGGTCGAAATGAAGGTTAGGAATACGAAGACGGGTTTAGCCGACCGGGCAGGTAGCCTAGTCAGTCGGACTTGGCGCCTTCTTCAACTAGACTTGAAGGGGAGGCTTGTGATCCGGGCGAGTAAGTTTTCAGAGTGGGTCAAGGGCCCGGCCGGATCAGGCCTGGGTCGAATGGGGTTAAGCTAGGTTAACCTTGGTCTGATGAGTTGGGCATGGATCTGGTCAGGAGGAGTAGAAGTCGAGGTAAGTGGAGCCATGGCTCAACCATTGTCATCCAGGAGCATACTCCCAATTGGGGCACTCTGGGTCAGGCCTTCTGGGTCGAGCACCCCAGGTCAGGCACCTGGGTCGGGCACCCGGAGGAAGGCATCCTGGGTCGGGCACCATGGGTCGGTCAACCTGGGTCTACCACTCTAGGTCAGTCACCCTGGGTCTGTCACCCCGGGTCGGACACCCTGGATCGGTCATCTTGGGTCAGGCCCCCTGGGTCGGTCACCCTAGGTCGGGCGCCCTGGATCACATTGGGTCAGCAGTTTAGGACCACCCTAAAAACGTGAGTGGCTGAGAGGCCGAGCCTGTCTGACCGACTCAGGTCGGGGGTTGGCAGACCCGATCCGGCTGTCCTGAATGACTGACAGGTTGCCTCACCAGGGGAGATCTCCCAAATCTCTCCATTATGAGAAAAAGACCTCTGATATAATCATGACCTGACAGAGCCGCTAAACATTAATTGGGGTCAGAGGGGACAACTTGGACAGATTGTCAGGCAGCTGTGGCAGTCTCATAGAGCAACTAAAGCTGCCATTAGTCCAGTCTGCCAATTGACCAGTTCTTAATGAGACAGGACAGCTCTGACAGGGCAGAGGGCTTTTCCTTCCCTATATAAACCCCACTTTGGGCTCCAAATAGGGGGTTGCTGCCATTGGAAACCTTTTCTCCACTTTGCGGTCTCGTTTTGGTCCTACCCATGCCACTTGTGTCCCATTAGCACTTAAGCCCGACCGACCCCCATGCTACTGCAGACCGGGGTCCTCTTGGTCAGACTGAGTCATCCTAGCGAGAACCTTCTTCACTTGTCAGGAATTAAGAGAAAAAACTCAGAGAAAGAGAAGAATACCTAGAGGGCGGGTTCACCGGAAAACACTGGTCGTCGGAGCTCACAGGGTCGGGCGGCGGAGGTCGGACAAAAGAGGAGGTGAAAGTGAAAGGTGAAACGGAGAGGGGTAAAATGAGAGGGGAAGCCTATTTATACTACGCTTAGGACGAAGAGGACCGTCGGACGCTGAAGGAGAAAAAGGTGGGCTCAGATCCGAGCCGTTGGTTTCCCGCTCTTTCCCGAGGTCTCGAGACCTTTCCTCTGCCGCCGCACGAGCTTGACCGATTACGCATCAGTGCTAGAGGCTCCTAGTCGGGGAATGACATGTGGCATTGCATTGATGACTGATTTGATAGGGGATTCGACATTTAAGACTGATGATTTTGAGGTTGAAATGAAGGTCAGGAATACGAAGACAAGTTTAGCCGACCGGGTAGGTAGCCTAGTCAGTCGGACTTAGCGCCTCCTTCAACTAGACTTGAAGGGGAGGCTTGTGATCCGGGCGAGTATGTTTTCAGAGTGGGTCAAGGGCCCGGTCGGATCAGGCCTGGGTCGAATGGGGTTAAGCTGGGTTAACCATGGTCTGATGAGCCAAACATGGATCTGGTCAGGAGGAGTAGAAGTCGAGGTAAGTGGAGCCATGGCTCAGCCATTGCCATCCAGGAGCATACTCCCGATTGGGTCACTCTGGGTCGGACACCCTGGGTCGGTCACCCCGGGTCGGACACCCTGGATCGGTCATCTTGGGTCGGGCCACTTGGGTCGGTCACCCTAGGTCGGGCGCCCTGTATCACATTGGGTCGGGCAGTTTAGGACCGCCCTAAAAACGTGAGTGGCTGAGAGGCCGAGCCTGTCTGACCGACTCAGGTCAGGGATTGGCAGACCCGATCCGGCTGTCCTGAATGACTGACAGGTTGCCTCACCAGGGGAGATCTCCCAAATCACTCCATTATGAGAAAAAGACCTCTGATATAATCATGAACTGACAGAGCCGCTAAACATTAATTGGGGTCAGAGGGGACAACTTGGACAGATTGTCAGGCGGCTGTGGCAGTCTCACAGAGCAACTAAAGCTGCCATTAGTCCAGTCTGCCAATTGACCAGTTCTTAATGAGACAGGACAGCTCTGACAGGGCAGAAGGCTTTTCCTTCCCTATATAAACCCCCCTTTGGGCTCCAAATAGGGGGTTGCAGCCATTGGAAACCTTTGCTCCCTTTGTGGTCTCGTTTTGGTCCTACCCATGCCACTTGTGTCCCATTAGCACTTAAGCCCGACCCTCGACCCCACGCTACTACAGACCGGGGTCCTCTTGGTCAGACCAAGTCATCCTAGCGAGAACCTTCTTCACTTGTCGACAGGATCACCACACATCAAAAATAATGCATAAATATAGTTTAACATATAAATAATTAAGAAAGTGTAATTTTTAAGTTGAAAATGAACATAACACTTTCCTCTGTTATTTTTCTAGCCAATGCTGTTTAGATTTGACCTTTGTTATAGCATTACTAACAAAGTGATGACAAAGAACTGCACCTTGGACTTTTTGCTATGTCCCACCCTCTTCTTTGGTGATATCTTGATGCTCAACACTTTATCTTGTCATTTTTCTTCCATTTTATGCTCTTCAGCTAGCTCAAATCCTAGATCGCTATTGATATAACATCCTTCATCGTAAAGATCCTTGTCCTTGACTTATTGATTAGGTATCGGAGCTAATAGCGCTACGCCATTTGCCTCTCCGACCACTAAAGATATCTCCTTCATTTATTTCTTCCCTCCAACTACATCCTTGGTGCTACTGCTGTTTGTATTTATTGCGTACTTCTTTCCTCTAGTGGTGGGAGGCGCCAAGGATACCCCATTGCCCCTCCAACCGCTAATGAGGTTGTGTAAATGTTGGAGCTAAAGAATTATATTTATACCAATTAAGTCAAGAACATCTTTGTAAAATAGAATAACAATGAGAAATGCCATAGAGCTCACGTCGATATAGGCATTGTCATAAAGATTGTAATTAACTCCATCCACTGTGGCCTGCGAATAATACTGCCTCTAAAGCAATATTGGTTCATCATCCACCCTAAAATTAGAGAAGAAATGCTACTTTTTTTTATCATAGATAATCTAGGAGAAAGGCAGAATCAAATATCTTTTAATTGATTTCCTACCTTTTAGCACTTCCAAAAGCATAAATCCTCTTTAACCACATATAAAAAATAATGCATAAATATAGTCCAGAAAATAAATAACTAAAAAAGTCATATTTTTGAATTGAAAATGAATAGAACACAATCCTTACTTCCCTCTGATATCTTTCTGACCAATGTTGTTTATCTTCAACCTCTGGATTAATTGGATCACCAACAAAGTGACAACCAAGAACTACTCCATCCTTGGACTTTTTGCTATGGACCACCCTTTTCTTTGATGACATCTTAATGCTCATCACTTCATTTTGCCCTATTTCTTCTATTTCTTGCTCTTCAGCTTGCTCAGATCCTAGATTGCTGATCCCGCCATAGTTGACAGGAATGTGGGTGGGCCGGCATGGCCCCTAAGGTGGTCAGTCGGGCCTAGGCTCCACTCACATAGGGGCATTGAGGTCTGGCGAGTGGGAAATATGAGCTTCCATGTCCCTGCCCTAGGAGGCCTGGTCCGGCCAGCTCCATTTATAAAGCCAATCATTCCCCCGTAAAGGGCAGGTCATAACAGCCCTGCTAGTTAGAAGAATACTCGAGCTCGTGTTCGCAACTCCGACCCCGTATGGCCCCTGATCGGGGGATCCCTGATCGGGCCCGATCGAGGAATCCCCAACCCGGATCCTAATCCAGTTGGGCCTTGACTGGTACTATTCGACCCTAGGGTTTCCCTTACTGCTCTCAGGGCAAGACGACTTAATGGGTGGCCCTGCTGCCCGAGCCATTGGCTGTGGGCCACTCGATGGGCCAGGGGAAGGCCGCCAAGCCATGGAGCATCCCGATTCCTTTCCCCCCTGCCTTCTTCTGAACCAGGGAGGATAAAGCTCACTCGGGTCCCATGAAGGTGTCAATATCTAGTCAAGTGCATCGGCACCAACTTGATAAGGGGAAGAGCCTAGCAAACAGAGCGCCGACCCCTCCCCCCCCGATAAGCAGGCCATTTTCCGCACATATTCTCGAAGACCCTGTTCCCAAACACCTCCGATTCATCACCATCTCAGAGTCACTTGCAAAAGATCGTACAAAGTTTTGAAAACTTTTATATGTGATATAGAAGTAGGATATAATTTTATTATAGATTGTATAATGTATGAGCATTTGTCGAGATACAAAAGTTTGTGTTGATCAAACTAAAAGTCTATAGCATCATCATATGAAATATGAAAGTGTGCTATGATGTGAATGTACTTGACAAATTTTATAACCTATGGTTTCGGCTCATGAGCAATTTTTACAATCATAATAAAAATTGATGTCCTAAATTTATTGTAATTGATTGATGACATGGTGCATGGTTATGGCCTTAACCCCAATGTGATTGGATGCATGTGTGTGTGTACATGTTGTAATTCATAATACGGTCTGCGTGTCGTGCCTTGTCTCTATTTTTCCTAATTATAAAAATAGATTTAGACTCGAATGTAACTTGAGTTTTCCTACATTGTAATGTATAAAAGGAGCAGTGGAGTGTCCATTGAAGAATGAAGTTACAAGAAGGATGCCGACCACACACGATGACCGAAAGATGCACTTGGAGAAGATGTTATCCCTAGGTTGGCTATCGATCTTCTCATTGGCTTAAGAAGATCGTAGTATACAGGCTATAACCATGTCACGTTTTCTTGCTTATATGTTGATATATGGTATGTGTGTGTATGTGATGCATGCCTAGATGTTTATCTTAATTAACTCAACTCCATATGCTTACCAAAGTTTGGTACTCATAAACTACCTTGATCATTTGTTGTTGGGTTTGCCAAAGCAAAGCAACACATTTTATCTTGGTAGAGTGCGAGAGGACAATTGTGATGTCCCGCTATCAAACTTTGGGTGAGACTTAACTAAGTCCCCTCAATTAGATTGAGAAACTTGGAGGCATATCCCAAAAGTTGGGAAAATTGGGTAAGAGAACACTTATTCCATGTCTTGGGCGATTAGCCAAAGCTAACTCAAGATGATGTGTAATGTGGATCTTGACCCTTTGTTTCAAAGAGTTGCATGAGATGTAATCGGTAAAATGTCACCTACCTAATTATACCAAGTCTTGGGCGATTAGACAAAGCTAACTCAAGATGAAGTATAATATGGATCTTGTCCCACATGAATAATGATTGCTATTTGGTTTGGAGCTAGTAGTGTTGGTAAATTGAGTTTGCCTACATCCATGACTAGCCCCAACTAAAGCTCTACAATTCAGTGGGAGCGTCATTTAATTAAAGGCCTAATTAAATGAATTAAATATGATACTTATTTCTGCATAATTTTACTGTTGTAGATCACTATGTCATCTAGCACGTCAAATACTCTCTCTCTGCGATCCGTCCTTGAGAAGGACAAGCTCAACGGAGCTAATTTCCTGGACTGGTACAGAAACTTGAGAATAGTCCTCAAACAAGAATGAAAATTGTACGTCCTAGAGCAATCTCTTCCAGAAGCACCCGCCGCTACCGCTACCCGTGCTGAAAAGGATGCTTACAAGAAGCATCAGGATGATGCACTTGATGTATCATGCCTTATGCTTGCCACCATGAACTCTGAGCTTCAGAAGCAGCATGAGAACATGAATGCACATGAGATGGTTGAACATTTAAAGCAACTATATCAAGGGCAAGCTAGGCACGAGCGATTTGAGGTGTTTAAAACCCTATTTGCATGCAAGATGCAAGAAGGAACTCCTGTAGGAACTCACGTACTCAAGATGATTGGGTATGTCGAGAACCTTGAAAGACTAGGATTTCCACTGGGCCAAGAATTAGCAACAAACCTTATCCTGCAATCGTTGCCGGAGGGGTACAATCAATTTGTCATGAACTATAACATGAATGAAATTGATAAGCCTTTGCCTGAGATGCTCAGCATGTTGAGAACTGCTGAACCCAATCTCAAGAAAACCAAAACCAGTAATGTACTGATGGTAAACAAGGGTAAAGGCAAATGGAAGCCTAAAGGCAATCGTAATACCCAAGCCAAAGGCAAAGCCAACTTTACTACATCCAAGGCTAAAGGAAAGGTGGGTAAGGAAGGGACCTGCTTCCATTGTGGCGCCTGGATTCAAAGCTTCCAACCCAAAGCTGGGTTTTGTTTTTTGATCTAGGTGCCCCCATCAATAGGGGCGCCTGGGTTGGCTGGTTTCCAGCCCCTTGCCTGCTTTGTCTCCGGTTCTTGGTACCTGCAAGATACACAAATACAAAGCAAATATACACCCAATATTAGCCTTAAGGACTTGGTTCGGATTTCAGATTTCCACGAAGCCCTAGGTCAAACCGACGCAAGTTTCCACCCCCGAGAATGCGCCTTTCACCTACTCCATTCAGGAGACGGTTGCCACCCAGTCCTTCGGGTGGACTTTTACTTAGCCTCCGATACCTTCAGATCTTGAGACGTCCGAACCCTGACCCTTCTCTACTTCTGTCCTTAGTCATCGCTCAGCTAAGTTGCTCAGTCCCTTGGATCAAGACTTCATGCCCAAACCCTAAGTCCAGGACTTCGGTGTCCAACCCTCGTCCAGGTCTTCGTGCCTAGTCCTCGACCAGGACTTTAGTGCCCACCTTCCGAGCAGGTCTTCGGTGCCCAGCCCTTTGCCAGGACTTAGTGCCCAGCTTCACTCACCAGGTCTTAGTGCCCAGCTTCACTCACCAGGTCTTAGTGCCCAATTTCACTCACCAGGTCTTAGTGCCCAGCTTCATTCACCAGGTCTTAGTGCCCATCTTCACTCACTAGGTCTTAGTGCCTAGATTAACTAGGACTTTTCTTCCACTTTGGTTACTCCTCTCTTAACTCCTCTTCTCTTGTTTAATGTATCACTGACTTAAGTATATTGTCAAACATTAAAACATTTAGAGGAGGACATCACTGATGTAACTTGCACCAACAAGACCTTCCTACTTCCTTCTGGGGATTCGCTCTGGAGACGACTCTTTTCACACTTAACCGAGTTCCATCAAAGGCCGTCACAAAGACATCATATACGATATGGGCTGGGAAGAGTCCTACGATGTCTTTTATAAAGATTTGGGGTTGTGAGGCTTACGTTCGACGTCAAGTCTCAGATAAACTAGGACCCAAATCTGATAAGTGATATTTTGTAGGATATCCCAAGGAAACAAAGGGATATTATTTTTACAATCCCACACAAGGCTAAGTGTTTGTCGCTAGAAATGGTATTTTTCTAGAAAAGGAGTTTATTTCTAGAAGAACTAGTGGGAGCAAAATCCATCTTGAAGAAGTTCAAGATGCAGATAGTACTGAGGCCTTAATGGACATTGAACAGGCACCACAAGAAGTTGTGGATCATGAGGTTGTTGTACAAGAAGTTGTGGAACAACAAGCTGTTTAAGTAGACCAACCTCCTCGTATATCTGATAGGATACGTCGTCAGCCTGAGAGATACTCTTTTCTCTTGTCTGACCATGATGACGTTACGCTTATTGAGTTGAATGAGCCTACATCCTATCAAGAAGCTGTGATGAGCCCAGATTCTGAGAAATGGCTAGAGGCCATGAGATCCGAAATGAAATCTATGTATACTAACCAAGTATGGACTTTGGTTAATCCACCTGAGGGAATTAAACCCATTGGGTGTAAATGGGTCTTTAGAAGAAAGACTTACATGGATGGACGCATGCATACCTATAAAGGGTGATTGGTAGTTAAAGGTTTCAAACAAATTCATGGTATCGACTATGATAAAACCTTTTCACCAATGGCGATGCTAAAGTCCATTCGGATCATGCTTGCCATTGCAGCTTACCATGATTATGAGATCTGGCAGATGGATATCAAAATCGCATTCCTAAATGGGAATTTACTCGAGGATGTGTACATGACACAACCTGAGGGTTTTGTAGATCCAGAGCATGCTGGAAAGGTATGTAAGTTGCAAAGGTCCATTTATGGGCTAAAGCAAGCCTCTCAAAGCTGGAATATTCGATTCAATGATGCAATCAAAGCGTTTGGTTTCATCAAGAATGAAGATGAACCCTGTGTCTACGAGAGGGTTAGTGGGAGCACAGTTATCTTCCTGATCTTGTATGTAGATGACATACTCCTCATTGGGAATGATATCCCTTCACTACAGTCTATGAAGACGTGTCTCGAGAATTGTTTCTCAATGAAAGACTTAGGTGAAGCAGCCTATATCCTAGGCATCAAGATCTATAGAGATAGGTCTAAGAGATTGCTTGGCTTATGTCAGAGTACATATATTGACAAGGTGCTTAATCGTTTTTCCATGCATAATTCCAAGAAGGGATTTCTGCCGATGTCACATGGTGTGAGTCTTTCGAAGACTCAATGTCCCTCTTCTAAGGAGGAGAGAGACCGTATGGATCAGATCCCTTATACATCCGCTATAGGGTCTATCATGTACGCCATGCTTTGTACTCGTCCAGATGTCTCGTATGCTTTGAGCATGACGAGCAGGTACCAGTCAGATCCAGGTAAAAGACACTGGACAGCTGCCAAGAATATTCTTAAGTACTTACGAAGAACAAAAGAATATTTCTCAATATTTGGAGGCGATGAGGAGCTAGCTATAAAGGGTTACAGTGACGCAAGCTTCTAAACAGACAAGGATGATTTTAGATCGCAGTCAGGGTATGTGTTTTGCCTGAATGGTGGCGCTGTGAGCTGGAAGAGTTCGAAGCAGGACACAGTCGTAGATTCTACAACAGAGGTCGAGTATATTGCTGCATCTGAGGCAGCAAAAGAGGTTGTTTGGATCCGGAAGTTCATTACAGAACTTGATGTGGTTCCTAGCATATTAGACCCAATAGACCTCTATTGCGACAACAATGGGGCTATTGCACAGGCTAAGGAACCTCGATCACATCAGCGGACCAAACACATACTACGATGCTTTCATCTCATTCGAGAGATCATAGATAGAGGAGATGTGAGGATATGCAGAGTACTCACAGATGTTAACATCGCGGATCCTTTGACTAAGGCTTTGGCACAAAAGAAGCATGATGGTCATACCAGGTCACTGGGTATTAGCTATTACAGTGATTGACACTAGTACTAGTGGGAGATTGTTAGTAGGAGCCCTAGAGCCAATTATGTAATGATTGATTAGGGGCATTTTGTATCATATTATATAATGAATAAGGCATGATTGATTATTATACTTACTATGTATTTGTGTTAAATACTGGAAATTTAGGGACTAAAAGATAAAGTTCCCTAGACTTAGGGAGTTTAAATGCTAATTAACCTAAATTAAGGGGGGTTATGCGAATGGTCAAATTTGGAGGGGGTAAGCACAAAATGGCCATCTTTATTAATTCCTCTTCTCTTCACTCGCCCGCAGCACGCCGATTTCTCTTCCTTTTCTTCTCCCCTTTCACGAACCCTAGCCCCGCGCCATTCCCCTCTCCTCAGCCGGCTACGATACCAGTCTAGCCCGTTAATTGATCTCATTTCCTCTTCCCTTTGCGGCATATCTTGAGATCCCTTCTTCCTTCTTCCTGTTTCTTCTCCACCGGAAGTAGGATCACCCTGTTGGTGCAGAAAGCACCAAAGTCAAACCTGTGTTTTGATAATGACAACAGGGTTCAAAAGTTAAGTCTTTGTTGTTATTTAACATGTTACTCTAGTGTACAGGACAAAAACTCTAGCGAAGGAATGCTAGGCACCTGGCGAAAGACTGCCAGGATACAAAGCCCTAGCGAAGGACTGCTAGGCACCTGGCGAAGGACTGCCAGTATCTAAGCCCTGGCGAAGGACTGCAAGGCACCGGGCGAAGGATAGCTCGGCATCCAAGACCTGGCAAAGGATCGTCAGGCAAAAGTCCAACCAGAGGAACGGTTGGCATCAGGTAAATTCTCCCGAGAGGAGTAGGTGAGGACGCGTTCCCCGTCGAGGGAACAGTAGGCGTCGGTTCGACCTAGGGCTCCATTTTGGAGACCAAAGTCAGAACCAAGACAGCTAAGACTGTATAAACTAACAAATAAATGCTTTATATTGTTTTCGGACTAACCCTGGATGCAGGACCAAAGGAACGTGTGTTTGCAGCTCAGAGAGCCTCAAAGGAGTGAGGCAGCAGCTGAGTAGGGCGCCCTGAGTGTCTAGGGCGCCCCCATGGTGAACAACAAACAAGTAAAGCAAAAAGGAGTTCGGCTAACTACTGGCCGGGGCGCCCTCTGCAGCCAAGGCGCCCTCAGCAGCCAGGGCGTCTTCAGCGCCCAGGGTGCCCTCAGCAGCCAAGGCGCTCCGCGCCCATGTCAGCGGAGTCAATCACCCTTATCCAGCCGAGAAGCCAGCGCGGAAAAAGTCAAGCAAGGCGCCCTCAACGACCAGGGCGCCCCCGGGGTCAAACCTCATCCCTATTCGGGTGGGATAAAGCTTGACCGAGCGAAGTGCGGATCGCCTGACACGTGGGAGGGCGCCCCCGACGTCCAGGGCGCCCCTAGGTGCTATAAATAGCACCCCTCGACCCCAAGCTTAAAGACAACTTCTGAATCAACTCTTCTACGCTCTTCTGCACTCGCGCCTCGCCTCGGAGTCATTCTAACTCGTGCCGACGACGTCCCGTTGCTCAGAAAAAGTCGATCTACCCCGGACGTCGGTAAAAGAGCTATTTTAAAGTTTACTACACTTAATTCTAATTCTGTAATCTTTTGTAAATGACTTTGCGCTTGATATAGAATTGCCCAAAGTAAACGGTGAACGACCATGAGCCTTGGAGTAGGAGTCGACCCAGGCTCCGAATCAAGTAAAAATGACTGTGTCTCTGTTGTTGGTGCAGAATGCACCCAAGTCAAACCTGTGTTTTGATATTGGCAAAAGGGTTCAAAAGTTAAGGGTTAGTTGTTGTCTAACAAGCTTCTTGAGTGTACAGGAAAAACCCTAGCGAAGGAATGCTAGGCACTGGCGAAGGACTGCCAGACAGGAGAAGCCCTAGCAAAGGACTACTAGGCACTGGCAATGGACCGCCAGAATGCTAAAGCCCTAGCGAAGGACTGCTAGGCTGGCGAAGGACTGCCAGAAGAAAAGACCTAGCGAAGGGCAGCTAGGCACCAAGCGAAGGGCAGCTTGGTAACTCAAGACCTGACGAAGGACTGCCGGGCAAAAGTCCAACTGGAGGATCCGGTTGGCACCAGGTAAACTCTCCCGAGAGGAGTAGGTGAGGACGCGTTCCCCTTGAGGGAACATTAGGTGTCGGTTCGACCTAGGGCTCCATTTTGGAGACCAAAGTCAGAACCAAGACAGCTAAGGCTGTATAAAATAATAATATTATTGTTATTTGGACTAACCCTGGATGCAGGATCGAAGGACTGAGTATCTGCAGCTCAGAGAGCCTCAAAGGAGTGAGGCAGAAGCTGAGCAGGGCGCCCCGGACGACCAGGGCGCCCCCAAGGTCAACCCAAGTCTCTAACAACCTCGACGCGCTTCAACCCGCTTGTCGCGGGCGCCCCGCGTGTCTCGGGCGCCCCCACTGCCAGCTGCCGAAGCGCATCCCTGCGAAGCTGAGGAGATAAGGCCTTTTGACCGGTCAATGCGGGCGCCCCGAGTCCTCCGGGCGCCCCGGTCAAACCGGATCCCGAGGATAAGGGGATCAGACGGCGACCGAGCTACAGCCGGATCTGCTGCCACGTGGGGGGCGCCCCCGTCGACCAGGGCGCCCCTAGGCCCTATATAAAGGGCCCTCGACCTCCTTCTTCAGAGCATCAATTTCTGCGACGCTTCCACGCTCTTCTGCTTCCACGACACGCTCCCGAACTCTTCCAACTCGAGCTGACGACGTCCTGCTGCTCCAACACTTCGATCTACACCGGACGTCGGTAACGAAGAGCTTGATTAAGTTTACTACTCTGATTCTGTAATATTTTTATTGTAAACTTTCTTGAACGTATAGAATTGCCCGTAGAAAATGGTCAACGACCGTGGGCCTTGGAGTAGGAGTCGACACAGGCTCCGAACCAAGTAAAACGACCTTGTTAGCATTGTTTTTGTGTCTTATTTCCGCTGCGCACTTACTCTTTTTAAATCCGAACGATTTGCGACATTCACCCCCCCCCTCTCTCGCATTTCTCGATCCAACAAGTGGTATCAGAGCGGGGAATTCAAACTTGGTGCAACCACTAGTTTGAAAATTTCGGATTTTATTTTTCTTTTTCTCAATTTTTTTTCCGTTAAATATTTTTCGTTCGAATTTTTCTTTCAAGGTTGGTGCAACACCACTTGAAATTTGTTTTTATTTATTCTTCCCGCACTACTAATCCAAGACCAAGTCTTGGAATATTGTTTGTTGCTTTTTTTTATTTCAGAACAAATGGCCATCCAAGAAGGCTTTAGCACCGCCAGACCTCCACTTTTCAGTGGAGAAGACTTTCCTTACTAGAAAAGTCGAATGGAGGTCCACCTGAAAACTCAGGTGGATATGTGGATAATCATCCAGTCTGGACTGATGATTCCCACAAATGCTGAAGGCGTACCGCAAAACTACTCAGAGTGGGACACTGCCCTTAAACGCAAAATCGAAGCTGACGCCAAAGCAACTCAGACCCTCCAATGCGGACTAACGAAAGAGGAGCTGAACCGCGTAGGCCCCTTCAACAGTGCCAAGGAGCTATGGGCTAAACTGATCGAGCTCCACGAAGGAACTTCAGATACGAGGATCAGCAAACGCGATCTGCTACTGAACAAGCTCTTCACCATCAGAATGGCAGATAACGAGACAGCAGCTCAGCTCCATGCCAGAATCCAGGAATTGATGAACGGTCTTCACGCAATAGGTCACCAGGTTCAAAACCGTGATCTTATAAGGTATGCCCTAAACGCGTTCCCTAGGACCACCTTGTGGGCATCTATGGTAGATGCATACAAGGTCTCTAGGGATCTTTCAAAAATTAAGTTAGATGAGTTATTTTCTGAACTTGAACTTCATGAACAGACTAACTGCAATTTGGCCGAGAAAAGTATAGCTTTCTTTGCAGGGAAAACAGGAAGGACGACTAAGAAGAAAACTCAAGTTGAACCCGAGTCTATCTCAGACTCAGAAACAGAAGATCAAGAAGGAGATCAATCTGAACTGGTCCGGCTAGCTCGAAGCTACTACAAAAAGTTGAAGAACCAAGCCAACACACGGAGAACAAGCCGAAGAAAGGATGAACCAGCTGAACCAGCAACTGACAAACACAAGCCCAACGTAACCTGCTACGAATGCAAGAAGAAGGGCCACTACAAGACTGAATGTCCAAGCCTAAAGGAGTCCAAAAAGACCAGAAAGAAGAAGGCACTCCAAGCAACCTGGGACGAGTCTTCCTCAGAAGAAGAAGAAGAAGCACCGCAGTCCAATCTTCTAGCCCTGACCGCTTCGGATCAAATCGAGACTGACTCGGACTCGGACCAGGACGACGGCAAGCTGACCTTCTCCGACGACGGCGAAATAAGGGTAACGGGTTTTTCAAAATTGCAATTAAATTCTCTTATCTCATATCTATCCCGAGATTTGGCGAAAGCCAAACTCCGAATCGAGTCCCTCCGACAGGAAGTAAAACTCCTGAAAGAGGGAGCTGAGTCTAAATCCTCAACTGAGAAAATTCAGGAAGGAACCCCTGATCAAGTTGAAAAACTTGAATCAGAGAACTCCTCCCTGAAAACTCAAGTTAAGGACTTAAGAACAGCTTTAGAACGATTCACTTCTGGTTCCAAGAACCTTGATATGATTCTTGGAAAACAGAAGTCTGTTCTAAACCGATCCGGACTTGGCTACAGAACCAAATCTCGGCAAAGATCTTACTTTGCTGTACTGAACCGGTCAAGACCTAAGGTTCAGGCATGGGTGCCAAAACTGTGCCTGACTAAACCAACTGGTTCAAATCAATTTTGGATCCCCAAGGACAAGATTCACATCTTGCCTAACCCATACAGAGGCTTTAGTCCAGGGGGAGTCAAAATCAAAACAATTTTTATAATTAGATAATTTTTTTGTAATTGCTTGATTGCATGTTTATTTAATTTTCTGCAATTTGACATGCTTAGATGTTGGAATACCTAGATTTAAGGACTCAATTACTTGAAACTTGAAAACATAGTATTGGGAGGAGGTGAGATGATAGTACGTTGGGGAAACCAACTCTAATAAGATCAAGTCTACTTGGTCTCTTTAGACTGGTGAAACCAGCCGAAGCTACCGATCCAAGACCCAAGCTAGTTAGACCAGAAAATGACCTAATTTAATTTGAAAATGAAATTTCATTAAAAGGCTTTGTCAAGGAAAGGGTGGATGATCCCATAAGGCTACGGCCAAAGAAGGCCTAGTGCCTCGCCAAGACCTGGAAGCCAATTTCTGAAATTCAAATTCAAATTATCTTTTGTCAAATTCGAATCTAACTCAAATTTCAAATAATTATAGTTTCTAATCTGTTTTCAAAATTTCTATTTTTTTAAACTTATTCTCTTTTTGAAAAACACTTAATCTGTTTTCAAAATTTCTGTTTTTTTAAAATTTTGTTTTCAAAAATAAAGAACTTTTTCGAAAATAAATTGAAATTCCTTTTCAAAATTAATTTTTACCCTCAAACCTGTCTCACAAAAACCTTAAGGTTAACGTGTTTGAAAACCCTAGATTCAGTGAGACAGAAAAATTAAGCTCAAATTAAACCACCTTCCTTGTGCTTTCATAACCATGGTCAAACTGTGGTTAACATAGTCAAACATGGTCAAACACAGTCAAACATAGTCAAACATGGTCAAACACAGTCAAACGAAGTCAAACAGTCAAACCTAGTCAAAAGGGTCAAAGGCTGCTGAAAGCAGTCCATGAGGGCGCCCGTGACCTGTCGGGCGCCCCCGACAACACTGACAACACACCAGCTCCAGTCAAAGCAGCAAAAGCTGCATTTGACCGACTTGACAAGGGCGCCCGTGACCCGTCGGGCGCCCCTATACGCTTCTGTCCCCACGCTGATTAAAGCAGCCAAAAGGCTGCAATCAACTACCGTTGACGAGGGCGCCCGTGACCTGTCGGGCGCCCCCATCGACAAAGCTGTCGTCCACGCCAGTCAAAGCAGCAAAAGCTGCAGTTGACCAGCCTTGATCAGGGCGCCCGTGACCTCTCGGGCGCCCCCCTTAAAACCCCTATAAAAGGGACCCGAGTCTCCTTCTCCTCCCACACCACATCTCACACTTCTTCTTCCCCTTGCCTCATTCTTGTGGATCAAGTGAACCTAAGCCCACCCTTGCCTCAACCATGCCTCCAAGGTATGAAATTTAGTTGTGCAATTAATTTTTCTTAAATTACGTATTTTTTTCATATTCTTTAAGTCTCTTCTTATAATCCAAAGTTTATCCTTAATTACGTATTTTTCTACACTTAGAAAACGCCGAGCAGTTCAGTCGAACCCCGGTAACGAGCCCAGTCCCGACCCTAGGTTTCCAAACCTAGAACTTTGTAATAAATTCGCCCGAACCACCTACGTTCCGATTAAGACGAGTTACCTTAACCGTCAATTCTTTACCCATTCCTGTCCAATTGCAATGTCCGCAATTAACTACTATCAACTGGATAACCTCGTATTCTGCACACATCCGATCAACAACACCTTATGTGCAGAATTCTATAACAATATAGTTAGGCAAGACCAATTGAGCTTCGTCACTACCGTTCAAGGAATGCCCTTGACCATCACTCCTACCCTACTGAACCGATTTCTTGGACTCCGACAATCTCAGTCCATCTTCTGCTGCTACCCTCCAAGAAACCTACCTTTCGATGCCCCCTACTCTCATATTGATCTGAACACCTTATACAACTATTTCTTTAGGGAGGGCATGGACCCTGCAGGAGGGCAGTTCAACTCCACCCGACTGCCGATTCAGGACTACGCTCTCTATAGAGTGATTGTCCGTTGCATCCTTCCTCTATCCACTAGGGACATAGCCACCATGAAACCCTTTCACACCTTTCTCCTCTATGCCCTTATCCACCATCTGGACATAGATATAGGCCTTCACCTCTTCCACTGTATCCTACATGCCTCTAGTGTGTCCACTCAGGGACGGGTCCGCACCCCCTTCTGCCACGTCATCACCTCGATCCTCCACCATCACGGCCGAAACATCACTGAAGGCGAGATTACCACGATGACCGACTTCAACGAGATAGGATATAGGAACTTTTCCTTAGCCGGTATAGATGTCTCGGGCACCGGGGTTCTGACTTGGAGACGCCGACCAGCCGCACAGGACATTGCCGACGAGGAGGTTGAGGTCGACGTTGCCGACTTAGCAGCAGAGTTAGCTCAGCCCGATCGTCCGACACTCTACGAGCGAGTATCCCTCCTCGAGACACAGGTTCAGTCCCTCCGGGAAGAATCGGAGGCTTACCACCTTGAGCAGCTGGAAACTCATCAGGGCTACTATACCGAGTATATGAGCGCGTTTGCAGCAGAAAGGGAGGAAAGAAACGCCCAGTATCAGGAGATGATGACCATGTTTAGATCCTGGCATCCAGGCTCCCCTGATCAGCCTGGTCCCTCTTCCTAGATGACTTGGACATGTACCTATTTGACTATCCCTACTGAGTAGGGTTGACTTCTGTTGACTTGTACTAGACTTCTGTTTGACTTATGCTTATCTTAGCTTGGCTTGTTTATTTCCGACTTGATTAAGTTAGGATTATGCTTAGTAGAGTAGAATCATTTTTTTTGCTTCTGCCTTAATTGAAAATGCTTTAATTCATTTTAAAATGTTTTCTTTGTTAAAAATGTTTTACTTTGGTTTTAAAATTTTTTTCCTTGACTTAGTTTTATTTCAAAAACTACCCCCTTCAAAACTAGGTTTTTTTCGAAATGGACTTAGCCTAGGCTCTAACCCTAGAATTGCATGCACCTATAGATCTAGAAGCCAGCATCTCACAAGCACCTTAGGGTACTTTGAGTGATAACCTAGAAAGGGTTGAGATGCTTAGGTCTTTGCCTTAACTCAAGATGCTTTAAGTCAGTGCATCTGCAGTAGTTGGGGCACTAAATACAAACTGAACAGCAATCAAGTTAAGTATCAAGTTTAGACAATCTAACTTGTACAATGCACTTAACTTGACTAACCCTAGCGAAAACTACTGTTTATAACAGTTGGTAAGTAGCTAATTGGGTTAGACACGTCCCTAAAGATTTAACCAGACTTAGGTTCCACTTTGATTCAGTACAGCAAATGATTTAATTATTGCAAATTTTTTTTCTGCATTTTTGATATATGTCAAAGGGGGAGAGTTGGAAAGGAAACAGGGAACAAAAATTGTTTTAAAATTTTTCCCATTGTCTTCTTCAAAAAGTTGAACTGAAAAAATAAAATTGGTAAATCAAAGTTAGTTTTATTTCTAAACTCTGAATTATTTTGAAACTTAATGTTTTGTTTAAAATTATTGTTAAGCTTAAAGGTTTTAAAAATTTCCAACTCTGAACTATGTGTTTTGAAATTATGTTTAAGCTTAACATAGTGCTCGAAATTTTTCCAAACTGAAAATTTTCTAAATCTGAAATTTTTCCAAACTGAAAATTTTCTAAGTCTGAAATTTTTCCAAACTGAAAATTTTCTAAGTCTGAAATTTTTCCAAACTGAAAATTTTCTAAGTCTGAAATTTTTCAAAACTGAAAATTTTCTAAGTCTGAAATTTTCCAAAACTGAAAATTTTCTAAGTCTGAAATTTTTCCAAAACCTGAAATCTTCTAAGTACTTAACTCACACCACCTATTTTTGAAAAACCTAGGGGGAGATTTCTTCCAGGGGGAGGGAATCTAACTTAGGATTTCAATTTCAGCATTTTTTTCCTTAACTTTTTGAACTAGGTTGCCATATATCAAAAAGGGGGAGATTGTTGGTGCAGAATGCACCCAAGTCAAACCTGTGTTTTGATATTGGCAAAAGGGTTCAAAAGTTAAGGGTTAGTTGTTGTCTAACAAGCTTCTTGAGTGTACAGGAAAAGCCCTAGCGAAGGAATGCTAGGCACTGGCGAAGGACTGCCAGACAGGAGAAGCCCTAGCAAAGGACTGCTAGGCACTGGCAAAGGACCGCCAGAATGCTAAAGCCCTAGCGAAGGACTGCTAGGCTGGCGAAGGACTGCCAGAAGAAAAGACCTAGCGAAGGGCAGCTAGGCACCAAGCGAAGGGCAGCTTGGTAACTCAAGACCTGGCGAAGGACTGCCGGGCAAAAGTCCAACTGGAGGATCCGGTTGGCACCAGGTAAACTCTCCCGAGAGGAGTAGGTGAGGACGCGTTCCCCTTGAGGGAACATTAGGCGTCGGTTCGTCCTAGGGCTCCATTTTGGAGACTAAAGTCAGAACCAAGACAGCTAAGGCTGTATAAAATAATAATATTATTGTTATTTGGACTAACCCTGGATGCAGGATCGAAGGACTGAGTATCTACAGCTCAGAGAGCCTCAAAGGAGTGAGGCAGAAGCTGAGCAAGGCGCCCCGGACGACCAGGGCGCCCCCAAGGTCAACCCAAGTCTCTAACAACCTCGACGCGCTTCAACCCGCTTGTCGCGGGCGCCCCCACTGCCAGCTGCCGAAGCGCATCCCTGCGAAGCTGAGGAGATAAGGCCTTTTGACCGGTCAATGCGGGCGCCCCGAGTCCTCCGGGCGCCCCGGTCAAACCGGATCCCGAGGATAAGGGGATCAGACGGCGACCGAGCTACAGCCGGATCTGCTGCCACGTGGGGGGCGCCCCCGTCGACCAGGGCGCCCCTAGGCCCTATATAAAGGGCCCTCGACCTCCTTCTTCAGAGCATCAATTTCTGCGACGCTTCCACGCTCTTCTGCTTCCACGTCACGCTCCCGAACTCTTCCAACTCGAGCTGACGACGTCCTGCTGCTCCAACACTTCGATCTACACCGGACGTCGGTAACGAAGAGCTTGATTAAGTTTACTACTCTGATTCTGTAATATTTTTATTGTAAACTTTCTCGAACGTATAGAATTGCCCGCAGAAAATGGTCAACGACCGTGGGCCTTAGAGTAGGAGTCGACACAGGCTTCGAACCAAGTAAAACGACCTTGTTAGCATTGTTTTTGTGTCTTATTTCCGCTGCGCACTTACTCTTTTTAAATCCGAACGATTTGCGACATTCACCCCCCCCTCTCTCGCATTTCTCGATCCAACATCTGTGTTATTACTGTTTCTTATTTTCCGCTGTGCACCTGCTCTTAAAATTCCGAAAAATGAATACCGATATTCCCCCCTCTATCGGTTCTATCGATCCAACAAGTGGTATCAGAGCGGGGAAGTACAAACCTGGTGCAACCACCAGTTTGAAATTTTTTTTCGGATCTTTAATTTTTTATTTTTCTTACGAATTTTTCGTTAAATATTTTGTTCAATTTTTTTTTGCGAGGTTGGTGAAACACCTCTCGTTATTTTATCCTTATCCCACACTACTAATCCAAGACCAAGTCTTGAGATATTCTTGTATGTTTTCTTTTACAGATCAAATGGCCATGCAAGAGGGATTTAGTACTGCCAGACCTCCACTCTTCAGTGGAGAAGACTTTTCTTATTGGAAAAGCCGTATGGAGGTCCACCTGAAAACTCAGGTGGACATGTGGATCATCATCCAGTCCGGTCTGGAGATCCCCAAAAACGCCGAAGGACTTCCTCAAAGCTACACAGAGTGGGACACCGCTCTGAAACGAAAAATCGAAGCCGACGCAAAAGCAACTCAGACTCTCCAATGCGGATTGACAAAAGAAGAGCTGAATCGGGTAGGCCCCTTCAACAGTGCAAAAGAGCTATGGGCAAAATTGATCGAGTTGCACGAAGGAACATCAGATACCAGGATCAGCAAGAGGGATCTTCTCCTGAACAAATTGTACACCATCAAGATGGCCGACAACGAATCAGCAGCCCAGCTCCACGCACGAATCCAAGAGCTGATGAACGGTCTTCACACTATAGGTCACAAGGTAGAAAACCGTGACCTAATAAGGTATGCTCTAAACGCCTTCCCTAGAAACACCTTGTGGGCATCTATGGTAGATGCATACAAGGTCTCAAGGGATCTTTCTAAAATAAAGTTAGACGAATTATTTTCCGAATTAGAACTGCACGAACAAACTAACTCCAATATGGTCGAGAAAGGGATTGCCTTCTTTGCAGGAAATTCGGGAAGATCAACAAAGAAGAAACCGCAAATTGAACCTGAGTCTAACTCAGACTCAGACACAGAAGATGAAGGAGAACAAACCAAGCAGGTCCGACTAGCCCGAAACTATTACAAAGAGCTGAAGAACCAAACCAACAGACGGAAAGCCGGCCGAAGAAAGGACGAACCAGCTGAACCCGCAAACAAGCCCAATGTGACTTGCTATGAGTGCAAGAAAAAGGGCCACTACAAGTCAGAGTGTCCTAATCTAAAGGAAACTAAAAGGACGAGAAGAAAGAAGGCACTGCAAGCAACTTGGGACGAATCTTCCTCCGAAGAAGAAGAAGAGGCACCCCAGTCCAACCTTCTAGCCCTAACCGCCTCAGAAGAAGTCGGAACTGAGTTAGAGACAGAACAAGACGACGGCAAGCTGACCTTCTCAGAAGATGGCGAAATCAAGGTGAGTGGTTTCAATAGAAGTCATTTAAATGATTTAATTTCATACCTGTCTCGAGATTTGGCGAAAGCCAAACTCCGAATCGAGTCCCTCCGACAGGAAGTAAAACTCCTGAAAGAGGGAGCTGACTCTGAACCCTCAACCGAGAAAGTTCAAGAAGGAACTCCTACTCAAGTTGAAAAATTTGAGAAGGAGAACTACTCCCTGAAAACTCAGGTTAAGGATCTAAGAGCGACTTTAGAATGATTCACTTCTGGGTCCAAGGGTCTTGACATGATGCTTGGAAAGCAGAAGTCCGTTCTAAATCGATCCGGACTTGGCTATAGAACCAAATCCCGACAAAGATCTTACCTTGCTGTACTGAATCAGTCTAGAGGTAAAATTCAGGCATGGGTACCCAAACTGTGCCTGAACAAACCGACTGGATCAAATCAGTATTGGATTCCCAAGGACAAGATTCACATCTTGTCTAATCATTACCGTGGCTTTAGTCCAGGGGGAGCCAAACTGAAAACTATATTTATTGTTAGATAAGAATTAATATTTTTGAAATATGATTGTTTGCTTGCTTATTTAATTACTACAATATTACCATGCTTAGACTTAGGCTAGTTTAAGGACTGAACAAACTTAACTGAAACTTGACAACATAGTATTGGGTGGAGGTGAGATGATAGTACGTTAGGGAAGCCAATTTGGCGGAACTAGCCGAAGCTACCGATCCAATACCCAAACTAGTTAGACCAGAAATTTTTCAAAGAATTTTTGAAAATGAAATTTCATTAAAAGGCCTTGTCAAGGAAAGGGTGGATGATCCCATAAGGCTACGGCCAAAGAAGGCCTAGTGCCTCGCCAAGACCTGGAAGCCAATTTTTGAAATTCAAATTCAAATTATTTTTTGTTAAATTCGAATCTAACACAAAATTTCAGTTATTTGTAGATTTAAACATCTTTTTAATTATTTTCAAAATTAATTAAGTTTTCAAAATTTAATTATTTTCAAAATTAATTAAGTTTTCAAAATCTAATTGTTTTCAAAATTAATCAAAATTTTCAAAATAATCTTAAATATCAAAACCTGTCTCACGAAAACCTATAAAGCTAAGGTGATTGAAAACCCTAGATTGGGTGAGACAGTAAAATTAAAACTCAATTATGATTCCTTTAATACCTGTATTGTAGTTAAATCCTATATCTTAAACCATGATCAACATAGTTAAACTATGGTCAAAGAAGTCAAACTACAGTCAAAGCAGTCAAACCTCAGACAATGTAGACAAACCTTGGTCAAAACACTTACATTAGGTCAAATCCGGTCAAAAACACTCCTTTAGGGTCAAAACAGTCCATAGGGCGCCCAATCACTTGAGGGCGCCCCGAGGTTGGTCAAAAGCTGCCAAAAGGCCGCTGCAGACCGGCGTAAGGCGCCCTCCTCAGGCAGGGCGCCCTCCCACAGTCCTTTAACCGCAGAAAGCTGCCAAAAGGCAGCTGCAGGCCCGGTCAAGGCGCCCTTGTCAGGCAGGGCGCCCACCCACAGTCTTCAACGGCAGAAAGCTGCCGAAAGGTACATGCAGGCCTGGGTAGGGGGCCCTCCCCAGGCAGGGCGCCCTCGGCAGACAGGGCGCCCTCCCGATAAAGGGCGCCCGAATCTGCCTATAAAAGGGATTCCATTACCCTTCTTCTCTTCACACCCAAACCCCTCCTTCTCCTCAACTCTCTATTTTCCAAGAGACCTTGCAACCCTCTCAAGCTCTCATCTTCAACAAATGCCTCCCCGAGCAACCCGGTATAACTTTTAATTAAGTTAATTTCTTTTTAAGTTTTTCATTAAATGTATACTTTCCTTAAGTGTACATTCTTTCTCTTAGAAGACGCCGACCAAACCAGGCAGAACCCGGTACCCAACCTAGTCCTGACCCTAGGTTTCCAAATTTAGAGTTATGTAATAAGTTCGCTCGCACCACCTATAAACCTATCAAAACAAGCTACTTGAATAGACAATTTTTCACCCAATCCTGTCCCTTAGCAATGAACGCCATAAACTTTTACCAACTTGACAATCTTGTATTCTGCACCCACCCGATCAATACTTCCTTATGTGCAGAATTTTACAATAACATAATTAGACAGGACAATCTTATGTTCTCCACCACTGTTCAAGGAATCCCCCTAACTATCACACCAACTTTACTCAACCGATTTCTAGGACTACGACTCTCGCAGTCCACCTTCTGTTGTTACCCTCCTAGGGAGCCTCCCTTTGATGCTCCCTACTCTCATATTACCTTAGATATATTGCACTCATATTTCTTTAGGCGACCCGTGGCCAGACGATTTCAGTCTGTCGAATTAGAAGTACAGGACTACGCTCTATATAGGGTCATAGTCCGATGTATCCTGCCATAATCCACCAGGGACGTCACCACTATGCGACCATTCCACGCCTTTCTACTGTACGCCTTGATTCACCAGCTTGACATCGACATAGGACTTCACATGTTTCAGACTATCCTACACGCATCCAGTGTTACCACACAAGGGCAGGTACGCACACCTTACTGCCACATCATCACGTCCATATTACATCACCACGGTAGAAACATTACCGAGGGAGAGATGGCCGCCTTGACTGATTACGATGAAATATGCTATAGAAACTTTGCCCTAGCTGGTATAGATGTGTCCGGTATCGGGGTCTTGTCCTGGAGACGTCAGAGAGTAGCTCCCCCGATTGATTCAGACGAGGAGGTTGAGGTCGACGTTGGGGATCTGGCGGCAGCAGCCCGAGCGCACATAGATGAGCCCGCTCCACCGACACTCTACCAGAGAGTGACACATTTAGAGACACACGTTTAGAATCTCCGAGAGGAGGTCGAAGCCTATCATATAGAGCAGATGGACGCTCGTCGTGCCGATCGAGAAGTGGCTGATGCACGATTCGCTGAGATGATGGCACGATTCGATTCATGGCAGCCTGGTCCTTCCGGTCCCTCATCCTAGATTTACTTAGTATTGTACCAGTACCTATTTGACTGCCCCTACTCAGTAGGGTTGACTTGTGTTTGACTATATGACTGTGTTGACTATTCTATGTTAACTATCTTATGGTTTCTTGTCTATTCAGCAGTTAGAATTGTGCTCGGTAGAATAGATTAATTTTATTTACTTGATTTAAAATTTTTTCTAAAAATAGAATTTGAAAAACTGTTTTACTTAATTTCAAAATCAGTTTTCATTTTCGACTTAGTTTTATTTTTATTTCAAAACTACCCCCTTTCGAAACTAGGGCTTTTTCGCAAATGGACTTAGCCTAGGCCCTAACCCTAGAACTGCATGTACCTATAGACTTAGAAGCCAGCATCTCACAAGCACCTTAGGGTACTTTTTGATTGATAACCTAGAAAGGGTTGAGATGCTTAGGTCTTTGCCTTGATTCAAGATGCTTTAAGTCAGTGCATCTGCAGTAATTGGGGCACTAAATACAACTTACACAGCAATCAAGTTAAGTGTCAAGTTTAGCAAATCTAACTTGAACAGAAACACTTAACTTGACTAACCCTAGCAAAAACTACTGTTTCTCACAGTTAGTAAGTAGCTAATTGGGTTAGACAGGTCTTTATAGAGAAAATTGGTTGATTTAGTTTAAGTCTAATTGGTTCAGTACAGCAAAATCTTACTTATTTCCTTTATGCAATCTTATTTCTGCTATATTTATCTGTTTTGATATATGGCAAAGGGGGAGAGATAGGAAAGGAGAGAGTAAAATTAATTTTTTTACTCTATCCTTTATTCAAAAAAGTTTTCAAAAATTTTTCTTATCCCTTGTTATCCTTCATTCAAAAAGTTTTCAAAAATTTTCTTATCCCTTATTCAAAAAATTTTCAAAAATACTTAAGCTTTTCAAAATTGACTAAAGTACTTAAGTTCTTAAAGCTTTCAAAATTTTTACTTAAGCTGTCAGAACTTTCTTACTTAAGCTTGTCAAATTCTTTAAGTACTTCGGGTTTTCAAAATTATTAAGTACTTAAGTTTTCCAAATGTACTAAAGTGTTTCAAAGTTTACTAAGTGCTTAAGCTTTTTAAATACTACTAAGTACTTAAGCTAACACTTTCAAAACTTTTGAGTACCTTAAAACTTAAAGCTTCAAACTTTTTTAAGTACTCAAAAATCATGTTTCAAAAACCTTCTTATGTACTTTTAAACTTAAGTTATTAAAAGATTTCTAAGTACCTAAAATTTAAGTTTTCAAAGTACAAGTAAAGTTTTTTAACCCCACGAATTTCTGAAAAATCTAGGGGGAGATTCCTTCCAGGGGAGGGAACAAAATTTAACCTTTTTATGCATTGATTAAACTTAACTTTTTGAACTAGGGTTGCCATAAATCAAAAAGGGGGAGATTGTTGGTACAGAAAGCACCAAAGTCAAACCTGTATTTTGATAATGACAACAGGGTTCAAAAGTTAAGTCTTTGTTGTTATTTAACATGTTACTCTAGTGTACAGGACAAAAGCCCTAGCGAAGGAATGCTAGGCACCTGGCGAAGGACTGCCAGGATACAAAGCCCTAGCGAAGGACTGCTAGGCACCTGGCGAAGGACTGCCAGTATCTAAGCCCTGGCGAAGGATTGCTAGGCACCGGGCGAAGGATAGCTCGGCATCCAAGACCTGGCAAAGGACCGTCAGGCAAAAGTCCAACCAGAGGAATGGTTGGCATCAGGTAAATTCTTCCGAGAGGAGTAGGTGAGGACGCGTTCCCCGTCGAGGGAACAGTAGGCGTCGGTTCGACCTAGGGCTCCATTTTGGAGACCAAAGTCAGAACCAAGACAGCTAAGGCTGTATAAACTAACAAATAAATGCTTTATATTATTTTCGGACTAACCCTGGATGCAGGACCAAAGGAACGTGTGTCTGCAGCTCAGAGAGCCTCAAAGGAGTGAGGCAGCAGCTGAGTAGGGTGCCCCCAAGGTGAACAACAAACAAGTAAAGCAAAAAGGAGTTTGGCTAACTACTGGCCGGGGCGCCCTCTGCAGCCAAGGCGCCCTCAGCAGCCAGGGCGCCTTCAGCGCCCAGGGCGCCTTCAGCGCCCAGGGCGCCTTCAGCGCCCAGGGCGCCTTCAGCGCCCAGGGCGCCCTCAGCAGCCAAGGTGCTCCGCGCCCATGTCAGTGGAGTCAATCACCCTTATCCAGCCGAGAAGCCAGCGCGGAAAAAGTCAAGCAAGGCGCCCTCAGCGACCAGGGCGCCCCCGGGGTCAAACCTCATCCCTATTCGGGTGGGATAAAGCTTGACCGAGCGAAGTGCGGATCGCCTGACACGTGGGAGGGCGCCCCCGACGTCCAGGGCGCCCCAAGGTGCTATAAATAGCACCCCTCGACCCCAAGCTTAAAGACAACTTCTGAATCAACTCTTCTACGCTCTTCTGCACTCGCGCCTCGCCTCAGAGTCATTCCAACTCGTGCCGACGACGTCCCACTGCTCAGAAAAAGTCGATCTACCCCGGACGTCGGTAAAAGAGCTATTTTAAAGTTTACTACACTTAATTCTAATTCTGTAATCATTTGTATATGACTTTGCGTCTGATATAGAATTGCCCAAAGTAAACGGTCAACGATCGTGGGCCTTGGAGTAGGAGTCGACCCAGGCTCCGAACCAAGTAAAAACGACTGCGTCTCTGTGTTATTACTGTTTCTTATTTTCCGCTGTGCACCTGCTCTTAAAATTCTGAAAAACGAATACTGATATTCACCCTCCCTCTATCGGTTCTATCGATCCAACACTCCCTTCTTCGGCAAGGTGAAGCCCTACCTTCGGTTCTGCGGCGCAATCTTGATCGGTGTTCGAGCTTCTCCGATGAGGAGGCGTCTTCCTTCTGTTGGTGCAGGCAGCACCTAAGTCGAACCTGGGTTTTGATAATGGCAAAGGGTTCAAAAGATAAGATGTTATTTTGGTCTAATGTGTTCACTAAGTGTGCAGAAAGAAGTCCTGGCGAAGGGCTGCTGGGCACCTGGCGAAGGACGGCTAGGCATTGAAACTTTAAGACCTGGCGAAGGACTGCTAGGTACCTGGAGAAGGGCTGCTGGGAATCTAAGACCTGGCGAAGGGCTGCTAGGCACCTGGCGAAGGACTGCTGGGCAAAAGTCCAACCGGAGGAGCCGGTTGGCAAAAGATAAAATCTCCTGAGAGGAGTAAGTGAGGACGCGTTCCCCGTCTAGGGAACAGTAGGCGTCGGTTCGACCTAGGATTCCATTTGGGAGACCCGAAGTTAGAACCAAAACAGCTACGGCTGTAAAAAAATTATTATCTAATACTCTTGCTTTGCTGTTTTAGAACTAACCTTGAATGTAGGACCGAAGGAGTGTGTTTCTGCAGTTCAGAACGTCCCAAAGGAGAGGGGCAGACAGCTGGGCAGGGCGCCTCCAGTGTCCTGGGCGCCCCCAAGGTCAAGACAAAACAAGGAAGCAAGAGTTGCTTCGAAACTGCAGTAAGCAGGGCACCCCGGAGGCTCTGAGCACCCAAGGTCAAAGCAATCAAAGCAAAGTAACCAGAAGCCAGCAGACCAAGTCAAGGAGGGCGTCCCCAGTGTCCCAGGCGCCCCCGTCAGCTCCGAGGCCGATTCTGGAGGGATAAGCACTGACCGAGCTTCGGATGAGGTTTCTCGGATCCGAAGGCACGTGTCAGGCGCCCCCAGGAGTTCTATAAAAGGGGCTCGACCCCAAGGCTTCAAGATATCAATTTTTCAACGCCTCTACGCTCTTCATTCAAGCGCTCTGCTCCGGAAACCTCCGATCTCGAGATTCTAGCGCCGACGGCGACCCCCTGCTCAGAAGTACGATCCACACCGAGCATCGGTAACGAAGAGTATAATTTTCTTTATTGTACTACTATTGTAACAATCTTTGTAAATCTTTGCGCATTATAGAATTGCCCATAGTAAACGGTCGAGGACCGTGAGCCTTGGAGTAGGAGCCGACCGCGACTCCAAACCAAGTAAAATAACTTATGTTTCGTGTGTTTTATTTCAATTCCGTTGCGTATTCTCTTTTATTAATCCGAAAGTTTTTCACGATATTCACCCCCGTCTATCGTGGTTTCTCGATCCAACAAGTGGTATCAGAGTGGGGAAGCTCAAATTTGGTGCAACCACCAATTTGGGAGTTTTTCGGATTTTTCTTCAAAATTTTTTAATTTCTTTTTCGATCGAATTTTTATCGTTAATCGAGGTTGGTGTAACACCACTCGATAATTCATTTTATCTTCTTCCCGCACTGCTAATCCAAGACCAAGTCTTGGGACAGATTTTTTTTAATTTTATTTCAGAGAATCTCTAAATGGCCATGCAAGAAGGGTTCAGTACAGCCAGACCACCACTCTTCATTGGGGAGGATTTCTCCTACTGGAAGAGTCGGATGGAAGTCCGCCTGAAAACTCAGGTGGACATGTGGATAATTATCCAATCTGGACTGGAAATCCCGAAGAACGCTGAAGGAGTGCCACAATCTTACACCGAATGGGATGCCTCACTGAAAAAGAAGATCGAGGCCGATGCTAAAGCGACTTAAGCACTCCAATGCGGCCTAACCAAAGAAGAGCTGAACCGGGTGAGACCATTCAACAGTGCAAAGGAACTCTGGGGTAAGTTAATTGAATTGCACGAAGGAACCTCCGACACCCGAATCAGCAAGAGGGACCTACTGCTAAACAAGCCGTACATGATTAAGATGAACGACAGTCAATCTGCAGCCCAGCTCCACGCCAGAATCCAGGAGCTGATGAATGGTCTACATTCAATCGGTCACAAGGTAGAAAACCATGACCTGATCAGGTACACCCTTAACGCTTTCCCGAGAAACACTTTGTGGGCATCTATGGTAGATGCGTACAAAGTTTCAAGGGATCTGTCTAAAATTAAATTAGATGAGTTGCTTTCTGAACTTGAATTACATGAGCAGACTAATTGCACCCTGGCCGAGAAAGGCATTGCCTTTGTTTTAGGTAAAACTGGAAAGATGACCAAGAAGAAGCCACAACCTGCACCCGAGTCTGACTCAGATTCAGACTCAGAAGACAGCGATGGAAATCGACCCAAGTTGGTTCGGCTAGCCCGAGACTACTACAAGGAGCTGATAAACCAGACCAACAGAAGGAAAGCCAGCCGAAGAAAGGAAGAACTAGCTGATCCTTCAAATGAAAAGACCAAACCAAATGTGACCTGTTACGAATGCAAAAAGAAGAGTCACTACAAGACGGAATGCCCCAATCTGAAGGAGACGAAGAAGACAAGAAGGAAGAAGGCCCTTCAGGCAACATGGGACGAATCTTCCTCTGAAGAAGAAGAAGAGGCCCCACAGTCAAACTTGCTCGCCCTGACTGCTTCGGAAGAAATTGAGACCGAATCAGAATCGGAGCCGGACGACGAAAAGCTCACATTTTCGGAGGACGGCAAAATCACTGTAAGTGGATTTTCTAGAAGTCAATTATCAGAATTAATTGCGTATCTATCTCGAGACTTGGCGAAAGCCAAAATCTGAGTCGAGTCCCTCCGACAGGAAGTAAAACTTCTGAAAGAGGGAGCTGACTCTAGATCCTTAACTGAGAAGGTTAAAGAAGGAACCCCTACACAAGTTGAAAAACTTGAGAAAGATAACTGCTCCTTGAAAACTCAAGTCAAGGATCTTAGAGCAGCCTTAGAACGATTCACTTCTGGTTCCAAGGGTCTTGACATGATCCTTGGAAAACAATAGTCCATTCTAAATCGATCCGGGTTAGGTTATCAAACCAAGGCGAGACAAAGATTTTACTATGCTGTATTGAATCAGTCTAGACCTAATGTTCAGGCATGGGTACCCAAACTATGCCTGAACAACCAAGCTCGACCAAATCAGTATTGGATCCCCAAGGACAAGATTCATATCTTGCTCAATCATTACCGTGGCTTTAGTCCAGGGGGGGCCAACTTAAAAACAATCTTTATAGTTAAATATTTTTTTATTTTAAATTGCATGATTGCTTATCTATTTATTTTCTGCAATTTACCATGATTAGACCTAGGACTAGTTAGACTAAGGACTAAACCAATTAACTGAAATTTGAACAACATAGTATTGGGTGGTGGTGAGATGAAGTACGTTAGGGAAGCCTTTTCTAATAAGATCAAGTATACACTACTGGTCTCTTTAGACTGGTGAAACTAGCCGAAGCTACCGATCCAAGACCCAAACTAGTTAGACCAGAATTTTTCAAAAATTAATTTTGAAAATAAAATTTCATTAAAAGACTTTGTCAAGGAAAGAGTTGATGATCCAATAAGGCTACGGCCAAAGAAGGCCTAGTGCCTCGCAAAGACCTGGAAGCTAATTTTTGAAATTCAAATTCAATTTATTCTTTGTCAAATTCGATTCTAACACAAACTTTCAGTTAATCATAGATTCAAACACTTTTTTCAAAATAAATTCAAAATCAATTGTTTTCAAAATTAATTTAACTTTTTCAAAATTAATCATGATTTTTCAAATAACTTCTTACTTCTATTCTAAACCTGTCTCACAAAAACCCATAAGGTTAACGTGATTGATAACTCTAGATTGGCTGAGACAGACTAGGTTGTGAAAATCAATTTAGGCTATTCCTGATTCTAATTGGATCTAAATCAACAAACTCTTTATGTGTAGGAACATAAAGATTTGGACCAATGGATGATGGATAGCAGGTGCTCCAGATACATGACTGGGGATAAATTGAAATTCACCAAACTCAAGTTCAAGAACCTAGGCTCAGTAGCGTTTGGCAACAATGCTACACTTAAAGTGATTGGGTCAGGTAACATTGAACTCAAATCTGACTTTGTTATTAAAAAGGTGCTTTTGGTTGAAGATTTTAAATTTAACTTGCTTAGCATAAGTCAATTGTGTGATACTGGCTATATAGTTACCTTTACCAACTCTAACTGCCTGATTAGAAACCTGCAAGACATAGAAATCATACTTATGGGATCTAGGAAAAATAACGTTTACACTATAAACCTACCCTTGGTACCTAAATGCATGTTAACTCAGTTAGAATAATCAAACCTCTAGCATAGGAGATTAGGTCACACTAATCTGAGATTAATTTCAAAAATCACCCAACTTGGCCTAATTAGAGGTATACCTAAAATAAGAACCATGAAAACTTAATATATGAATCATGCAATCAAGGTAAACAAACCAGGTCTAATCAAAACTAATTCAATCAGATCTAACTCAAACCACACTTGAGCTCCTGCACCTTGACCTATTTGTTTCACATGGAGCCAAGTCACTAAGCGAAAACCGGTACTGCTTAGTAATTGTTGATGATTAATCTAGGTTTACCTGGGTTAGGTTCCTAAAAACCAAAGATGAAACGCTAAACTTATTTTGTTATTTTTGTAAGTTAATTGAAAATCAAAACGATACCAAAATCAAAAGACTTAGGAGTGATCACGGGGGAGAGTTTAAAAATCAACGATTCGACGAGTTTTGTAAGATAAACGGGTATATACACGAATTTTCATGTCCTAGAACCCCCTAGCAAAATAGGATAGTTGAACAGAAAAATAGAACCCTACAAGAAGTCGCTAGGGCTATGCTCAATGAATTTAACCTAGCTAACCAATTTTGGGCAGAAGCAATTAGTACGGCTTGTTACATCCAAAATAGGGTCCTAATTAACAAACGATACAATAAAACACCCTATGAATTATACTACTATAGACTTCTAAACCTACATTACCTAAGGGTCATTGGATGCAAAGTCCATATCCTAAACACCAAAGACTATCTAGGCAAATTCCAGTCTAAGTCAACCCCAGGCATCTTCTTAGGATATTCAACAACAAGTAGAGCCTATAGGGTTTACAATAAACAAACTAAGAAAAACCCACTGATAATGGTTTTTCAGAAATCCAAATATGGGAGGTCCATCAGTGGGTTTTGAGCAAAACCCACTGATGGAACTAAACTAGACCTATATCTTTGGTAAAAATATTAATTTGAGGTTATGGACACCTAAAATACTTTCTCCAACCTCATCACTAACTATTGATAATGGTTTTTCAGAAATCCAGATATGGGAGGTCCATCAGTGGGTTTTGAGCAAAACCTACTGACGGAACTAAACTAGACCTATAGCTTTGGAAAAAATATAAATTTGAGGTTATGGACACCTAAAATACTTTCTCCAACGTCATCCCTAACTATTGATAATGGTTTTTCAGAAATCCAGATATGGGAGGTCCATCAGTGGGTTTTGAGCAAAACCCACTGATGGAACTCAACTAGACCTATGGAACTCAACTAGACCTATGGCTTTGGAACTCAACTAGACCTATAACTCAGATATGGGAGGTCCATCAGTGGGTTAAGGGTGGTCCTGAAATAACTTTATTTCAGGTCCCGATGGGCCTTAAATATTTTTATTTCAGGCCCACCTTGGGCCTGAAATAAAGTTATTTCAGGCCCAATGTGGGCCTGAATAAATTTATTTCAGGTCCTCCGATGATTTGTGAAAAATCATCCGACGGCCTGAAATATTTGAAAAATAACAAAATCCTCTAATCCCTCTAATTTCATGTTGATTTGTGGAAAAACAGATAAATATTTGATAATTAACGAATTCCTTTTAATTTTTAGATGTGTTATATATTTGAAATAAAAAAAATATACCAAAGTTATATGTAAAATAACTGAAAACAAAAAGTTACCGTTTAGGGCCTGAATCCTCTATTATCAGGCCCAACATTAATATAAATTTAAAGGGTCCTTGGGTCCCTAGTGGTAAGCAATCGTCTCCTAGATCCTGATTTGTTGCCATTTGAAGTTAGCGTGCTTACCTCCATTCGAGTTGTGGTGGCCGACATCCTCTTCGTTGGACTAGTCGAATGGTACGTAACCTAATTTTTTGTTTTTTTTCATTTCAGTGTAGTTTTTGCTTCTGACCTAGGGTTAGCGAGTGTTGACACTCAATGACCGAATATGAGGAGGCCCTTTACGGATGAAATGTAAGTGTCATTTTTTCGTGTGTCGAATAAATTTTGTTTGATGGTTCCTAAGTTCGAGATGGCTCCAAAAAGATCATCTTCAAAGCAAGCTGCTCGTAAAAATTCAAAGAAACAGCAAGGTCCTGGGGGAAGCCATGGGAAAAAACAACTGACATAAAGAAAAATCAAATTGCCAAGCGAGTATACTAGTTTTACCAACAGAGGTCGAACTAAACGAATGAACTGGAAAAGTAGTCTTTGCCATTTCAAAAATTTTATAGATTCTGTTCCACCCACACCAGCACAAGAACAATTGCTTCGACAAACACCCTTTTCATGGGTCCTCGACCTCCCCACTAGTTCTTGTGTAAGACCTCAGGTTCAAAATATGTTTGATAATTGGGATGAAGAAGTAAAGAGCTTTGTGTTCCATGGGAAAAAACTCAATTTCACAAAGGTTGACCTATCACTTATTCTAGGGCTACCTGACAATGGAGAGGTAATCCAACTTGATTTTAATGAGGCCTCTAGCCCACTGTACAAGGAATATTTTGAAGATTCCAGTTGTTCTGCAAAGCACTTGGAGAAACTGATAACGAAGTCTACATCCAATGACAAGTTGTACTGTCAGATGTATATACTGTATTTTTTTTCCACAGTTCTTTTTTGTGGTACAAGCAGCACACTTGCCATTCCAGCAATGTCACTCATTGATTGCGTTGATGATTTTGACAATCTACCAAACTATAATTGGTGAAATTCTCTATACAATTTCATGGCTCCTCAGTTGGAAGCCAATGGAAAGGAGGTCACATTGAGGCATACAGCACATGTAGGTGATACAAGCCAACCGGCCAAGGTTCCCTTGCTCAAGGGATTTCCAAATATTTTGGCTGTAAGTTAGAGTACATCTGCCTGATAATATATGATATGATGGATACTAATTACTGAATATAATCATGTTGCAGGTTTGGGTTACTGAACATATTAGTATTGCTGCTCCTCATCATCCTCATAGATTGCCAAGAATTCTTCGCTGGAATTGGCCCTAGGCTCATGTAGAGAGTATCAAAAGGATGATCGACCGTGTGCCCACAAATTTAATTCTGGTTGATTTAATCCCATTTGATATAGAACTGGATTTAGTACCTCACTACTCTCCTCCAACTGAAGCACTTGAGGTACACAGTGAGGTATTAAAGCAGGCAGCCGAAGGAAGCCAGGCTGCAGAAGATAGACTACAGGCCTTAGAGAAGGAAAGCTGCAATGAATGTATAAAAAAGAAAGAACATATTGATACCTTACAGCAACAATTAAATGTAGCTCTTAAAAGTTTGGAGGATGTGAAAATTGAGTTGGCAACAACCGTCAAAGACAAGGATCAAATAAATGCTCAGAGCCATAGACTACTTGCTGAAAAGGATTCCCTGGTCAAAGAAAAAAGATGAAATAATTGCTCAGAAGGAGACAATAATTGCTGATAAGGATTCCCAGCTTAAGGAGAAAGATGATCAGTTCAAAAGAATGATAGTTGATCAAGATAGAATCAAAGATAAGCCTGACGAGACAATCCGACAACTGAGTATACAATTGGAAAGCAAAGGCTCAGATGACCCTCAGCCACTTCCAAAAAAATAAAATTAACTCAGGTAAGACCACCCAACGAGGACAAAGGCAAAGAAAAAGAAATTGTTTAGGATGAGGATGAGGATGGGGATGAGGGAGAGGATGAAGCTAAAGATGAGGAGGCTCCTGCCCCATCAATGTCACAATCTACATCGCAAACACCACAATCTGCAACCTCTACTCAAACAAATTTATCTGATCAACAAGTTGCTAAAGGGAAAGAACTCCAAAAGGTCAAAAGCAACATCTTGAAGAAAGCCAAGGCAATTTTAAGAAGAATAAAGATGCGGAGATTGCAGAAACATTATTAAAGCTTAGTAAATTAAAGTGAGTTAGTTGCTATTGCGGTTGCATCTATTTGTAAAACAATGATGGTTATTGTCATTCATTAATAAAATTTATTCATTCACTTTTAAATAAGGTGCTTACATTATGTTGATGTAGGTATCAATTGCAACCAGTATGGTCCAATGGGACCTTTACATTAGATATGCAATCATTTTTGACAATATTTGATTGGAATGACTACACCTCCGGGGATTGCATAAATACTTACTGGACTATTATTGTAAATGAAGTCAAATCCTATAACTCACCTTACCACCCCTCCATATTCTGTGGGGTGGGTTTTGAGGTAAGTAAATTAGCAACTTGGTTTATGTTTATTTTCTAGGATTGAGTCAACTAACACTTCCTTTTTAATAAACATAGGAATTATTTGAGGTGATACATGTTACAGCATTTGAACAAACAATTGTTACTGATACAAATAAGCCAATTAGATATATCTTCTGTCCTCTAAATAATGCAGATGATCATTGGCATCCTGAATTATTCCTGGAGGAAGTAGTNCGTCAAGTGCCGTCCCTCTAGAAGTATCCACGCGAACAAAAGTAGATGGATGAAATCCTTTAGGTGTGCTAGCACCTTGTAGGATTCGGTCAAGAGGAGAAGAGGAAGAAGAACTCAACAATTGGAGAGGAAGAAGAGAAGACACCCCCAAGAGGAAAAATGAAACAAAACCCACTTTTGTTCTCCCATGGTGGCCGGCCACTTAATGGCCATTAATGGCCATTAAGTGGCCGGCCATAATGGCCACTAATGGCCATTAGGTGGCTTTCCTTAACCTCTTTCAATTTGAATTCAAATTCAATTGGGGGGGGGGGGGGGGGGGGGGAAACCAAGCCAAGTCATCACTTGGTCAAGTCAAGGTGAGGTGGCCTTTTGGTCAAGTCAAACTTACCTTTTATGGAATTTCCATATTTAGTCAAGTCAAACTTGACTCCATTTCTTCTCCCATGTCAAGTCTAACTTGAAGTGGAACCAAGTCAAGTCAAACTTGATTTGGATTTGGGGTCAAGTCAAACTTGCCTTTTATGGACTTTCCATATTTAGTCAAGTCAAACTTGACTCCATTTCTTCTCCCATGTCAAGTCTAACTTGAAGTGGAACCAAGTCAAGTCAAACTTGATTTGGATTTGGGTCAAGTCAAACTTGCCTTTTATGGACTTTCCATATTTAGCCAAGTCAAACTTGACTTCATTTTTCTCCATCTATTTGTTCTTTGCGTGTGACCCTATAGGTTCTTGTAACGTTGGCAATGCTTCTAACCTCTTAGAAACATAAGCAATGAGCGGTATCTAGCAACACATCATTGCTACCCAAGTTACAAGAATGTTGAGATCCAACATCACCAATGTGACTAATAATTGTGACCATCATAATATGTGACAACGTCCTTCTATCCTCGATATCTAGATCGATCTTTCATGAGGCATAGACCGTGTCATCCTCCAATCAATCTAGGTGTCTTGAACTCCAAGTAGACTCACTATAATCAAATAAGCTCAATATCTCATATTGCCTTATTTGGGCATGGTCATGCACTTAGTGATCTCACTCTATCAAGACTATGATATCTCTCCCGTCATATAGGAGGGATAGATCCCATCTACATCACTCACATCCCTCCGCATAATTTGTTACATACCCAGTAATCGCCTTTATAGTCCACCCAGTTACGGGTGACGTTTGACGAAACCAAAGTACATAACTCCTTATGTAGGGAACTATGGTGACTTCAGGTCTAAGGACTAATAGTCATACTAATAGTCACATGAGAAAGTATATGACACTCATATAACGATCCATGATACTTTCTCATGGTGGGTCATTCAGTATACATTCTCCAATGCATACCCATGTGTCAACTTGATATCTCATATCCATGACTTGTGAGATCAAGTCATCGTGTTGACCTACATGCTAGTCTCTATGCATTAACATTGTCCCTGAATGTTAATACTTGACTAGGAATAATTAAGAGTAGTGTTCTCTATACCATCTCACTATCGATTCAAGTAATCGATTGATATAGATAAGAACCTTCTACTCAAGGACGTTATTATACTAAGTTATTTGGCACTGATACACATAAGTACAATAACCATAAGAAATGCCTTTATATATAAGAAATATATATACAAGAATATGATACAATGAGTCCAAAAAGTAATCATCATATGATTGGCTCTAGGGCTCTCACTAACAGAGAGTCGATCATATTTCAGTCTAACTAAAAAATCAAACAGCTGCATCAACAATTGCAAAGCAAAGGGTCAGATGAAGGTGAGCCACTTGCCAAAAAAAGAAAAATAACTCAGGTGAGACAAGACTACCAGGCTAAAGGCAAGGGCAAACAAGTTGTTCAGGATGAGGATGAGGATGAGGATGAAGATGAAGATGACAAGGCTCCTGCCCCATCAATGTCAGATACTACAACGCAAACAACAAAATCTGCGACCTCCACCCAAACAAACATATCTGAACACCAAAAACCTAAAGCAAAAGAATTTCAAAAGGTGAAAAGCAAAATCTTGAAGAATTCCAGGGCATTTATTAAGAAGAATAAAGATGCAGAGATTGCTGAAACATTATTAAAGCTTAGTAAATTAAAGTGAGTTAGTTGCTATTGCGTTTGGAAAAATATTGTAAAACAATGATGATTATTGAGATTCATTAATAAAATTTAATCATTGATATTGTTATTAAGTTGCTTATCTGATTTGCATGTAGGTATGAGTTGATTCCAGTTTGGTCCAATGTGACCTTTTCATTAGATATGCAATCATTTTTGACAATATTTAATTGGAATGACTACACCACCGTGGATTGCATAAATACATACTGGACAATTCTTACAAATGAAGCAAAAGCGTGTAACTCACCATACCACCCCTCCATATTCTATGGGGTGGGGTTTGATGTAAGTAAATTAGCTACTTGTTTTATTTTTTTCTATGATTTAGTCCACTGACACTTCCTTTTTAATAAACATAGGAACTTTTTGAGGTGATTCACGCTCAGGCATTTGAACAAATTGTTGGTGCAGGCAGCACCTAAGTCAAACCTGGGTTTTGATAATGACAAAGGGTTCAGAAGTTAAGATGTTGTTTGTATCTAATACGTTTACTAAGTGTGCAGGAAAGAAGCCCTAGGAACACTAGGCACGAAGTCCTGGTCGAGGACTGGGCACGAAGCCCTGGCGAGGAGCTGGGCACAGAAGACCTGCTCGAAAGGTGGGCATGAAGTCCTGGTGGAAGAACTGGGTACGAAGCCCTGGCAAGGAGCTGGGCACCGAAGACCTACTCGGAAGGTGAGCACGAAGTCCTGGTCGAGGACTGGGCACAAAGCCCTGGCAAGGAGCTGGGCACCGAAGACTTGCTCGGAAGGTGGGCATGAAGACCAGGTCAGGTGCATCAGGCAAAAGTCCAACCGGAGGAGCTGGTTGGCAAAAGGTAAACTCTCTTGAGAGGAGTAGGTGAGGACATGTTCCCCGTCGAGGGAACAGTAGGCGTCGGTTCGACCTAGGGTTCCATTTGGGAGACCCGAAGTCAGAACTAAGACAGCTAGGGTTGTAAAAAATTATCTAATACTCTTGCTTTGCTATTTTGGAACTAACCTTGAATGCATGACCGAAGGAATGTATTTCTGCAGCTCAGAACGCCCCAAATGAGAGGGGAAGGCAGCTGGGCAGGGCGCCCTGGAGGTCCCGGGCGCCCCCAAGGTCAAGGCAAAACAAGGAAGCAAGAGTTGCTTCGAAACTGCAGTAAGCAAGGCGCCCTGGAGGTCCTGGGCGCCCTGAGTCAAAGCAAAAAGTGAATCGAAGCAAAATCAGCCATGAAGCCAGCAGACCATGTCAACCAGGGTGCCCCCAGTGTCCTGGGCACCCCCGTCAGCTCCGAGGCCGATTCTGGAGGGATAAGTGCTGACCGAGCTGCGGATGAGGTTTCTCGGATCCGAAGGCATGTGTCAGGCGCCCCCCGACGTCCAGGGCGCCCCCAGGAGAACTATAAAAGGGGCTCGACCCCAAGGCTTCAAATCATCAATCTTCCAACGCCTCTACGCTCTTCGTTCAAGCGCTCTACTCCGGAAAACTTCGATCTCGATATTCTAGTGCCGACGACGACCCTCTGCACCGAAGTACAATCTACACCGCGTGTCGGTAACGAAAAGCATACGTGCTTAATTTCTGCAATAATTCTGTATCAAACTTTGTAACCTTTTGCGTAAATATAGAATTTCCCGCAGTAAACGGTCAAAGACCGTGGGCCTTGGAGTATGAGCCGACCGCGACTCCGAACCAAGTAAAAGTACTTGTGTTCTTCTTGTGTATTTATTTTTATTTCCGCTACGCATTCTCTTAGTTTTATCCGAAAACGTTTTCACGATATTCACCCCCCCCTCTATCGTGTTTTCTCGATCCAACAAGTGGTATCAGAGCGGAGAAGCTCAAATTTGGTGCAACCACCAATTTGAGAGTTTTTCAGATTTTTTACAAAAAAATTTTAATCGAATTTTTATCGTTAATCGAGGTTGGTGCAACACCACTCGATAAATTTTTTTTAAATATTGTATTCCCGCACTACTAATCCAAGACCATGTCTTGGGATAGTTTTTGTTTTTATTTTATTTCAGAATTCCTAAATGGTCATGCAAGAAGGGTTCAGTACAGCCAGACCACCACTCTTCAATGCGGAGGATTTCTCCTACTGGAAGAGTCAGATGGAGGTCCACCTGAAAACTCAGGTGGACATGTGGATAATTATCCAATCTGGACTGAAAATCCCGAAAAACGCAGAAGGAGTGCCATAATCTTACACCGAATGGGATACCGCACAGAAAAGAAAGATCGAGGTCGATGCTAAAGCGATTCAAATACTCCAATGCGGCCTAACCAAAGAAGAGCTGAACCGGGTGGGACCATTCAATAGTGCAAAGGAACTCTGGGGTAAGTTAATTGAGTTGCACGAAGGAACCTCCGACACCCGAATCAGCAAGAGGGACCTACTACTAAACAAGCTGTACACAATCAAGATGAACGACAGTGAATCTGCAGCCCAACTCCACGCCAGAATTCAGAAGCTGATGAACGGTCTACACACAATCGGTCACAAGGTAGAGAACCGTGATCTAATTAGGTATACTCTTAACACTTTCCTGAGAAATACTTTGTGGGCATCTATAGTAGATACGTACAAAGTTTCAAGTGATCTTTCCAAAATCAAATTAGATGAGTTATTTTCCGAACTTGAATTACATGAGCAGACTAACTGCACCCTGGCCGAGAAAGGCATTGCTTTTGTTGCAGGGAAGACAGGAAAAATGGTCAAGAAGAAGCCTCAACCTGCACCCAAGTTTGACTCAGACTCAGACTCAGAAGACAGCGAAGGGGATTGACCCAAGCTGGTCCGGCTTGCCCCGAACTACTACAAGGAATTGAAGAATCAATCCAACAGAAGAAAAGCCAGCCGAAAGAAGGAGGATCCGGCTGAACCATCCAAGAACAAATCAAGTGTGACCTGCTTCGAATGCAACAAAAATGGACATTTCAAATCGGAATGCCCTAATCTGAAAGAAGCCAAGAAGACAAGAAGAAAGAAGACCCTTCAGGCAACGTGGGACGAATCTTCCTCCGAAGAAGAAGAAGAGGCCCCAGAGTCGAACCTGCTCGCCCTAACTTCTTTGGAAGAAATCGAGACCGAATCAGAATCGGAGTTGGACGACGGAAAGCTCACATTTTTAGAGGACGGTAAAATCACTGTAAGTGGATTTTCTAGAATTCAATTATCCGAATTAATTGCCTATCTATCTCGCGACTTGGCGAAAGCCAAAATCCGAGTCGAGTCCCTCCGACAGGAAGTAAAACTCCTGAAAGAGGGAGCTAACTCTAGATCCTTAACTAAGAAGGTTCAAGAAGGAACCTCTACTCAAGTTGAAAAACTTGAGAAAGAGAACTCCTCCTTGAAAACTCAAGCCAAGGACCTTAGAGCAGCATTAGAACGATTCACTTCTAGTTCTAAGGGTCTTGACATGATCCTTGGAAAACAGAGGTCGGTTCTAAATCGATCCGGGTTAGGCTATCGAACAAGGCGAGACAAAGGTCATACTATGCTGTACTGAATCAGTCTAGACCTAAAGTTGAGGCATGGCTACCCAAACTTTGCCTGAACAACCAAACTGGATCAAATCAGTATTAGATCCTCAAGGACAAGATTCACATCTTGCCGAACCATTATCGTGGCTTTAGTCCAGAGGGAGCCAACTTTAAAACAATCTTTATAGTTAAATAAATTTCTTTTCTTGTTTAAAAATTGCATGATTGCTTGTCTATTTATTTTTTGCAATTCACCATGCTTAGACCTAGGACTGGTTAGATTAAGGACTAAACCAATTAACTGAAATTTGAACAACATAGTATTGGGTGGCGGTGAGATGATAGTACATTAGGGAAGCCTTTTCTAATAAGGTCAAGTATACACTACTTGGTCTCTTTAGACTGGTGAAACTAGCCGAAGCTACCGATCCAAGACCCAAACTAGTTATACCAGAATTTTTCAAGAAATAATTTTGAAAATGAAATTTTACTAAAAGGCTTTGTCAAGGAAAGGGTTGATGATCCAATAAGGCTACAACCAAAGAAGGCCTAGTGCCTCGCCAAGACCTGGAAGCCAATTTTTGAAATTCAAATTCAATTTATTCTTTGTCAAATTCAAATCTAACACAAATATTCAGTTAATCGCAGATTCAAACACTCTTTTTCAAAATAAATTCAAAACCAATTGCTTAAAATTAATTTAACTTTTCAAAATTAATCATGGCCATTTCAAAATAAATCTTTCTACTAAAACCTATCTCACAAAAACCCATAAGGATAACATGATTGATAACTCTAGACTAGGTGAGACAAACTAGGTTGTGAAAATCAATTTAGGCTATCCCTGATTCTAATTGGATCCAAATCAACAAACTCTTTATGTGTAGGAACATAAAGATTTGGACCAATGGATGTTGGATAGCGGGTGCTCCAGACACATGACTGGGATAAATTGAAATTCACCAAACTCAAGTTCAAGAACCTAGGCTCAGTAGCGTTTGACAACAATGCTACACTCAAAGTGATTGGGTCAGGTAACATTGAACTCAAATCTGACTTTGTTATTAAAAAGGTGCTTTTGGTTGAAGATTTTAAATTTAACTTGCTTAGCATAAGTCAATTGTGTGATACCGGCTATGTAGTTACCTTTACCAACTCTAACTGCCTGATTAGAAACTTGCAAGACTTAGAAATCATGCTTAAGGGCTCTAGGAAAAATAATGTTTACACTATAAACCTACCCTTAGTACCTAAATTCATGTTAACTCAGTTAGAAGAATCAAACCTCTGGCATAGGAGATTATGTCACACTAATCTGAGATTAATTTCAAAAATCACCCAACTTGGCCTAATTAGAGGTATACCTAAAATTAAGAACCATGAAAACTTAATATGTGAATCATGCAATCAAGGTAAACAAACCAGGTCTAATTATAAACTAATTCAATTAGATCTAACTCAAACCACACTTGAGCTCCTGCACCTTGACCTATTTGATTCACATGGAGCCAAGTCACTAAGCGGAAACTGGTACTGCTTAGTAATTATTGATGATTACTCTAGGTTTACCTGGGTTAGGTTTCTAAAGACCAAAGATGAAACCCTAAACCTATTTAGTGATTTTTGTAAGTTAATTGAAAATCAAAACGATACCAAAATCAAAAGGCTTAGGAGTGATCATGGGGGGAGAGTTTGAAAATCAACGATTCAAGGAGTTTTGTAAGATAAACGGGTATATACACGAATTTTCGTGCCCTAGAACCCCCCAGCAAAATGGGATAGTTGAACGGAAAAATAGAACCCTATAGGAAGCCGCTAGGGCTATGCTCAATAAATTCAACCTAGCTAACCAATTTTGGGCAGAAGCAATTAGTACAGCTTGCTACATCCAAAATAGGGTCCTAATTAACAAACGACATAATAAAACACCCTATGAATTATACTACCATAGACTTCCAAACCTACACTACCTAAGGGTCTTTGGGTGCAATGTCCATATCCTAAACACCAAGGACTATCTAGGTAAATTCCAGTCTAAGTTAATCTCAGGCATCTTCTTAGGATATTCAACAACAAGTAGAGCCTATAGGCTTTACAATAAACAAAAACAACCAATCTAATATTTGATGAAGAAATTAATTCAAAATTTGATAAACCAGATCTAAATTCATCAAATACTGATCACGAAGATAATGAACAAACTGTTGAACCATTAATTGAACCCCTAAATGAACTAACTATTGAACCAACTATTGAGTCAATTGAACCAATAATTGAACCAACCCAAGTAGTTTAACCAAATACTGAACCAAACCGACCAGCCGGACCTGAGGCTGAACCAAGTTCTAGAAAAACTAAGAAACCCAGACTCAGTCACCCAACTGATCAAATTGTGGGTGATCTAACCTTAGGAGTCAGAATTAGGTCCTCCTATAGAAACCTTAGTCAGATTGCACTGATTTCAAAAATTGAACCTAAGACTATAGAAGAAGCCTTACATGATCCTAGATCATAGCGATGCAAGAAGAGTTAGCCCAGTTTGAAAGGAACCAAGTATGGGAACTTGTACCTAAACCTGAGGGCAAATATATTATTGACACTAAGTGGGTTTTTAGGAATAAGCTAAATGATCAAGGAGAAATAGTTAGAAATAAAGCCCGCTTAGTAGCCAAAGGGTTCAGTCAAGTCGAAGGGTTAGACTATGACGAAACCTATGCCCAGTAGCTAGACTTGAGTCCATTAGGATGTTGTTAGCCTTTGCATCCCATAAAGGATTTAAACTCTACTAAATGGATGTAAAGTCAGCTTTTCTAAATGGATTTATTAGGGAAGAAGTCTATGTAGGACAACCCCCCGGTTTCGAGGACTTAGAAAAACCTAACCATGTTTACAAACTCACTAAGGCACTATATGGACTAAAATAAGCACCTAGGGCCTGGTATGAACGCTTATCAACCTACCTAATTTCTAAAGAATTTAAATAAGGACATATTGACTCAACCCTATTTATTAAGATCTTAGGAAAAGAAATCTTTATTGCCCAAATCTATGTCGATGGCATAATCTTTGGGTCCACCAACTCAAATTTCTTAAAAGAATTTGTTAAAATAATGGAAAATGAATTCGAAATGAGCTTAGTTATTGAGCTCAACTTCTTTCTAGGGTTACAAATCAAGCAAACTAGGGATGAAAATTATGTCCATCAATCCAAATATGCTAAGGAATTAATAAAGAAATTCAAAATGGATCACTCCAAAAGCATAGGTACCCCAATGGCCACAAATGTAAAAATAAATAGTGACCCTGATGGTAAACTAGTAGACCTTAAACTTTATAGAAGTATGATTGGTAGTCTACTTTACCTTACAGCCAGTAGACCCGATATTTTTTTTGCTGTAGGAATGTGTGCTAGATACCAAACTTGTGCTAAGGAAACACACTTAGTAGCCCTAAAAAGAACACTTAGATACATTAAGGGCACCCTAAATGTAGGGATTTGGTATCCTAGGACCTCAACTTTTGACCTATCAGGATACTCGGACTCTGACTATGCGGGTTGTAAACTAGATAGAAAGAGTACAAGTGAAAGCTGTCAACTCTTAGGAAATAATCTAGTAAGTTGGTGCAGCAGAAAGTAACACTGTGTAGCTCTATCCACAACTGAAGCTGAGTATGTTGCTTTAGGAGAGTGTGTAGCACAACTCTTATGGATGATGCACACTCTTAAGGACTTTCAGCTTAGCTACACCCAAACCCAAGTCTACATTGATAATATAAGTTCAATTAATCTAACGACAAACCCAATTCAACACTCCAGAACTAATCATATAGAAGTTAAACACCACTTCGTAAGAGATCACGTAGCCAAGGGTGAGATAGTCCTTAAGTATGTAGACTCAAAATCTAACTTAGCTGATATATTCACCAAATCCTTACCTGAGTCTGAGTTTAGTTCACTAAGAAGGCAGTTAGGGTTATGCATGGTAGAATAGATTTGCTCTACTTTTTTAACTGCTTTATTACTTGATTTTAAAATCAGTTCCTACTTAATTTTGAAGAATTATTTTCTTTATGCATTTTTAAAATGATTTTTCGACTTAGTTTTTCTTATGAAAAATTACCCCCTTCAAAACTAGGGCTTTTTCGCAAATGGACTTAGCCTAGGCCCTATCCCTAGCACTGCATGCACCTATAGATTTAGATGTCAGCATCTCACAAGCACCTTAGGGTACTTTTGATTGACAACCTAGAATGGGTTGAGATGCTTAGGTCATTGCCTTAATTCAAGATGTTTTAAGTCAGTGCATCTGCAGTAATTAGGGCACTAAATACAAATTAAACAGTAATCAAGTTAAGTGTCAAGCTTAGAAAGTCTAATTTGAACAGAACACTTAACTTGACTAACCCTAGCGAAAGCTACTGTTCATAATGTTGGTGCAGGAAGCACCATATCAAACCTTGTTTTGATATTGGCAAAGGATTCAAAGTTAAGTTCATTTGTGATCAAACGAAGTTACTTAAGTGTGCAGAAAGAAGTCCTAGCGAAGGGCTGCTAGGCACCTGGCGAAGGAAAGCCAGGATACAAAGACCTAGAGAATGGCTGCTAGGCACCAGGCGAAGGATATCTTGGTACTGAAGACCTAGCGAAGGACTGCTAGGCACCTGGCGAAGGAATGCCAGGATACAAAGCCCTAGCGAAGGACTGCTAGGCACCTGGCGAAGGAATGCTAGGATATAAAGCCCTAGCGAAGGACTGCTAGGCACCTGGCGAAGGAAAGACAGGGTACTGAAGCCCTAGCGAAGGACTGCTAGGCACCAGGCGAAGGACAGCTTGGGACTGAAGACCTCGCGAAGGACTGCTAGGCACCAGGCGAAGGACAGCTTGGGACTGAAGACCTGGCGAAGGAATGCTAGGCACTGGGCGAAGGACAGCTTGGTATCCAAGACCTGGCGAAGGACCGCTAGGCAAAAGTCCAACCGGAGGAGCCGGTTGGCATCAGGCAAATTCTCCCGAGAGGAGTAGGTGAGGACGCGTTCTGCGTTGAGGGAACAGTAGGTGTCGGTTCGACCTAGGGCTCCATTTGGGAGGCCCAAAGTCAGAACCAAGACAGCTAAGGCTGTATAAACTACCATCTTATTTCTTTATGGTGTTTTGGACTAACCCTGGATGCATGATCGAAGGAACGAGTGTCTGCAGCTCAGAGAGCCTCAAAGGAGTGAGGCAGCAGCTGACCAGGGCGCCCGAAGTGTCCCGGGCGCCCCCAAGGTGAACACAAAACACATGAAGCAAAGGCAGGCTTCGACAGCTCATGGGCGGGGCGCCCCCGTGCTCCCGGGCGCCCCCCCCATGCCCCCGGGCGACCCCAGCGTCCCGGGCGCCCCTAATTGAAGCTAACGAAGCAGAACCCAGCGAAGCCAACGGATAAGAGGAGACCCGGTCAACCCGGGCGGCCCCAGCGTTCCGGGTGCCCCCGTCAAAGCCTGATCCCGAGTTTTAAGGGATCAGAGCTGACCAAGACGGAAGCGGATCGGCTGACACGTGGGGGCACCCCCGACATTCCGGGCGGCCCCAGGGGCTATAAATAGGCCCTCGACCCCAAGGCTTGGAACAACACTTCTTCCAACGCCAACTTGCTCTTCGACTCAAAGCGCTCTGCTCCGGGAACCTTCCACTCACGACTCAAGCGCCTACGACGTCCATCTGCACCGAAGTACAAACTACACTGGATGTCGGTAACGAAGAGCTATTTTCTTTCAGTTTACTATACTAAAATTGTACAACTCTTGTAAACTATTTTTGCGCACTTATAGAATTGCCCGCAGAAAACGGTCAACGACCGTGGGCCTTGGAGTAGGAGTCGACCTAGGCTCCGAGCCAAGTAAAACTACCTGTGTTCGCGATTGTTTTTTTCCGCTGCGTACTTGCTCTAGTTTTTATCCGAAAATCTTTTAACGATATTCACCCCCCTCTATTGTTTCTCTCGATCCAACAAGTGGTATCAAAGCGGGGAAGCTCAAATTTGGTGTAACCACCAATTTGGGAGTTTTTCGGATTTACGAAATTTTTTTTATTTCTTCTCCTTTTTTTGTTAATCAACACCATTCGATCTTTTCCGCCTGTTATTTTCAAATAAATAATATCTGTGGGTGGATATAATGATCAAGTGTTAAAAATTTATCATAAACTTTTTTATATTATTATTTTAATATTTTTCTCAAAATTCGTGCTATCTTAATTTGAGCAAATTTTTTTAAATTCTTGTTTTACTAATCAGAATTGATAAAGCCAACTTTTTCAAAAGAAAAATTATCACAAATTATTATTATTATTTTTTATTTATTCTGCCTTGAAATTCGTGCAATATTTATTTTGGGCAATTTTTCTCCCACACTACTAATCCAAGACCAAGTCTTGGTACATTTTTATTTCTCTTGTGTACAAGATTAAACTAAATGGCCAACCAAGAATGGAACAGTGCCCGTCCACCACTCTTCTCTAGCGAAAACTTCAATTGTTGGAGAAGTCAAATGGAGTTCCATCTGAAGGCCCATATGGACATATGGATGATCATTCAAACAGGGTTCTACCTCCCTATAGAAGATGGACTATCAATTACGTGGGACCAACTGGATGAACCAACCCTGAGAAAGATCGAGACAGATGCAAGGGCGACGACAATCCTACAATGTGGCCTAACCAAGGAGCAACTCAAACTAGTAGGTCCATTCAGATGTGCTAGAGAGATTTGGGAAAAATTGATTAGCCTTCATCAAGAGATCTCAGAAGAAGAAGAAGATCAAGTAAGCTGTCTTGCACTCTTGGACCAAGCACAAACAACCGAGTCAGAGTCTGAACACGAATCCTAACCAGAGTTAGAAGACAAAGTGACTGAGACAGAAATGGTAACCAATTTTGAATTTATTCCAGAATTACAATTATATAATCAGACTGATACTATAATGGTCGAGGAAGGTATAATTTCAAGTGCAGGGAAAACTCCAAAGAAGAAGCTTCAGCCGGTACCCGAGTCCGACTAAGACTCGGAATCAGAAGACAATGGAGGAGATCGACCCAAACTGGTCCGGTTGACTCGCGACCACTACAAAATACTGAAGAAACAATCAAGCACAAGAAAGATGGCTAAAATCAAGGGGGAGACCTCCAAAAAGAAATCTAAAGGTAAATTTACAGTATTTGAAAATCCATTATTTACCTTGAGTAATATGATTGAACCTTATAAATTAGTTAAAGCAAACATTAGTAAATTGGAACAAGAAGATGAAATATTGAAACATAAGGTCAAAATGCTAGAAAGTCTAATTCACAATCTTGCTAATTCTAAAAACCCAGAATATCATTACAATTATGACGTGACTTAGTTGATTACTTTTCTTGCTTGTTTATTTTATTATGCTTTGAATTAGGATTGGTTAGTTTAAGGACTGAACTAACTTAACTAAAATTTGAACAACATAGTATTGGGTGGCGGTGAGATGATAGTACGTTAGGGAAGCCTTTTCTAATAAGGTCAAGTGTACACTACTTGGTCTCTTTAGACTGGTGAAACTAGCCGAAGCTACCGATCCAAGACCCAAACTAGTTAGACCAGAATTTACCAAAAAGTAATTTTGAAGATGAAATTTCACTAAAAGGCTTTGTCTAGGAAAGGGTTGATGATCCAATAAGGCTACGACCAAAGAAGGCCTTGTGCCTCGCCAAGACCTGGAAGCCAATTTTTGAAATTCAAATTTAATTTACTCTTTGTTAAATTCAAATCTAACATAAATTTTCAGTTAATTTTAGATTCAAACATCTTTTTTCAAAATAAATTTAAAATTGGGTTTAAAAATTAATTTAACTTTTCAAAATTAATCATGGCCTTTTCAAAATAAATCTTTCTATTAAAATATGCATCTCACAAAACAGTTAAGGATATCCTATTTTGTCACTTAGAAATGGGTGAGATGCTTACGACTTAAAAGTTGAGTCCAACCCAACCAACTAAATCAAATTAAATTAAATCTTAATTAAATCAATTAAATTCAATTAAATATTAATTAAATCAATTAAATCTTAATAAATTAAATTTAACTTAATAAAATTCAAATTTAATTCATCTGACTTTTAAAATTCAAATTTAATTCATCTGTCTTTTAAAATTCAAATTTAATTCAACTGACTTTTAAAATTCAAATTTAATTCAATCGAACAACTTTCAAAACTAAAATTTAATTCAACTAAATGAACCTAACCCTCCAAATTTTAATTTTCCCAAAAATCAAATTTAACTTTTTAACTAAGAGTTAATGTTTCAAATCATTGTAATTAAAATCAAGTCTCTTTTGTTCACTAACCTGAAATTTATCTCATAACATTTAGTTCTTTCCTTTACCATTATACAAATATTTCTTTCAGACATTCAGTTTATTTTTGTATGGCAAAAAGTCACATTGGGATTACTTAGGATATTTTTTTTGTCTGCAGTCCGGGCTTAGATATTTATATTTTTTAAAAAAAACTTCCATTTTTTTAAATCATTTCCCCTTTACAGTTTTCTATATTCATTTTCTCAAATAGGAGAATGAAATTATGTTTCAAATCATTAAAACAAAATACTTTTTTGAAACTTAGCTTTCTTCTCTTTTTGTTTAAATCAAACCCTAAGACTAAGAGGAGGATTAACTTGTGGTCAACAAGCCTCCTAGGACAGTGTCAGGTTTAGGGGGAGTTCAAATTAAAAGAAGAAGTTTAAAAATACTATGTTTTCAAACTATCACTCATGTTTTTCGAAAACTATGCTATCATATGTCTTTCAAACAATTTTTTTTAAAATGTTAATTCTTCAAAATTCATTTTAAGAATTGTGCTTTTGATTTTAACAAACCCTAAAGACACAGAGGAAGGTCCACTTCATGACCTACAAGGACTCCGAGGATGTGTCAAATTTAGGGGGAGTCTAAACCAAAAGAAATTATTTCTAACAAGTATTTTCTTTGGCAATTATTTTTGAAATTATTAAATAATTCTTTTGATCTGAACTGACCCCTAAGGACTCAGAGGAAGAATACTTGTGGTCAACAAGCTTCCAAGGACTATGTCAAGTTTAGGGGGAGGTTAAATTAAAAGAACTATTGAACATTTCAAAATAAGTTATTTTAATACACAAGTTTTCAAAGTTCTTTTGAAAATACAACTAATTTGCCTTTAAAAATACCAATATTCTATTTCTCAAAATGTTTTTGTGGCTTAGTAAATCCTTTTTGAAATACTTTTTGAAATTTTCTTGAGTTTGGAGAATTTTCAGGACACTTAGGGAAATGCCCTTGGAGTTAACAAGGTTTCCTAGGATTGTGTCAGACTGGAAAGGAAACCATGTCAAGTAAAGTATTATGTTTTCTTAAAATATTATGTTCAAAAGTATTTATTAGTACTTATATTTGTCAAAAATACATATTTTTTTAAAAGTACTTATATTTTTCAAAAATTGCATAATATTTTTCAAAAGTACTTCTATTTTTTAAAATATAATGTTTTCAAAAGGTACTAATATTTTTCTAAGGCAATAGTATTCTAAGTACGTGAATTTTCTAAAGATTTGCCTATAAATACAAATTTTTTTCAAAGTTGCACAATACCTTTCAAAGTGGAGTTTTGTTGGTGCAATTTAAGTTTGTGCTATGCTTTCAAGAATTATACTAAGTATTTTTATGTTTTCAAAACTCATAGGCTTTGATACACAATCTTTTTCTTAAAATTTATTTTAAAATATATTTCTTTATTGATATATATATATCCAAGGGGGAGAGCAAGAAATAGAGAAAGGAATTTTTTTATCTCCTTTTCGAAAAGCAAAAATTTCTAAGTGTTTTAAATTTTTTAAGTGCATGTTTTTCCTAAGTAAAATTTTTCTTAGTAAACAAAATTTGTCTGAGCAAAAACTTTTTTTAAAAAATGTTGGCAAATGTTCCTAAGTAAAGTTTTTTGGTGAAAAACTTGTCTGGAAAATTCTTAAAGAGTTTGTTTTTTTTAATACACAAAGTATTTCCAAGTATATTCTTCTAAGTGTGCAAATTCTTTTAAAACAAAATTTTCCCAATTCTCAAAGTTGAAAGTTTTTAGGGAAATGTGGATTCAAAATTTTGCCTAAGTAATTTTTTTTTGTAAAACCTTTTAACAAAATTTAGGCGTGCTTTTCAAAAGTGTTTGTTGATACAAATGCTTTTACTCTTTTTGAAACACCTTGTCAAAAACCTATTTTTGGTAAAACTCAAAACTCCCTATTAGAAACCTTGTTCGCCCATGTATGTTTTTGATATATGTCAAAGGGCGAGGAAAGGTCAAAGTTAAGTGTTTTAAGTGTTTTATAACACAAGTATTGAGGTTTTAGGGGAGTATAAGAAATAAAGAATTTTTTTAACTCTACATTTATTCTGTTCATAAACAGTTATACTTCATTGTTTACCTTATGTTCTTAACTGTTTATGTTTTTAACTTAACTTTGAATTGTGTTGCCATAAATCAAAAAGGGGGAGATTGTTGGTGCAGGAAGCACCATATCGAACCTTGTTTTGATATTGGCAAAGGATTCAAAGTTAAGTTCATTTGTGATCAAACGAAGTTACTTAAGTGTGCAGAAAGAAGTCCTAGCGAAGGGCTGCTTGGCACCTGGCAAAGGAAAGCCAGGATACAAAGACCTAGCGAAGGACTACTAGGCACCAGGTGAAGGACAGCTTGGTACTGAAGATTTAGTGAAGGACTGCTAGGCACCTGGCGAAGGAATGCCAGGATACAAAGCCCTAGCGAAGGACTGCTAGGCACCTGGCGAAGGAAAGCCAGGGTACTGAAGCCCTAGCGAAGGACTGCTAGGCACCAGGCGAAGGATAGCTTGGGACTGAAGACCTAGCGAAGGACTGCTAGGCACCAGGCGAAGGACAGCTTGGGACTGAAGACTTGGCGAAGGAATGCTAGGCACCGGGCGAAGGACAGCTTGGTATCCAAGACCTGGCGAAGGACCGCTAGGCAAAAGTCCAACCGGAGGAGCTGGTAGGCATCAGGTAAATTCTCCCGAGAGGAGTAGGTGAGGACACGTTCCCCGTTGAGGGAACAGTAGGCGTCGGTTTGACCTAGGGCTCCATTTGGGAGGCCCAAAGTCAGAACCAAGACAGCTAAGGCTGTATAAACTAACATCTTATTTCTTTATGGTGTTTTGGACTAACTCTGGATGCAGGATCGAAGGAACGAGTGTCTGCAGCTCAGAGAGCCTCAAAGGAGTGAGGCAGCAGCTGACCAGGGCTCCCGGAGTGTCCCGAGCACCCCCAAGGTGAACACAAAACACATGAAGCAAAGGCAGGCTTCGACAGCTCATGGGCGGGGCGCCCCCATGCTCCCGGGCGCCCCCCATCCTCCCGGGCGCCCCCAGTTGAAGCTAACGAAGCAAAACCCAGCGAAGCCAACGGATAAGAGGAGACTCGGTCAACCCGGGCGCCCCCAGCGTTCCGAGCGCCCCCATCAAAGCCTGATCCCGAGTTTTAAGGGATCAGAGCTGACCGAGACGGAAGCGGATCGGCTGACACGTGGGGGGCGCCCCCGACGTTCCGGGCGCCCCCAGGGGCTATAAATAGGCCCTCGACCCCAAGGCTTGGAACAACACTTCTTCCAACGCCAACTTGCTCTTCGACTCAAAGCGCTCTGCTCCGAGAACCTTCCACTCACGACTCAAGCGCCTACGACGTCCATCTGCACCGAAGTACAAACTACACCGGACGTCGGTAACGAAGAGCTATTTTCTTTCAGTTTACTATACTACAATTGTACAACTCTTGTAAACTGTTTTTACGCACTTATAGAATTGCCCGCAGAAAACGGTCAACGACCGTGGGCCTTGGAGTAGGAGTCGACCTAGGCTCCGAACCAAGTAAAACTACCTATGTTCGCGATTGTTTTTTTCCACTGCGTACTTGCTCTAGTTTTTATTCGAAAAGCGTTTAACGATATTCACCCCCCCCTCTATCGTTTCTCTTGATCCAACACATAACAGTTAGTAAGTAGCTAATTGGGTTAGACAGGACCCGAAAGAGAAAATTCAAATCGATTTGGTCCAGTTTATACCTTGGATTGGTTCAGTACAGCACCTTACTTCTTTTGCTACATTGTTTTGCTATATTATTTTTTTTTGATATATGGCAAAGGGGGAGGGATAGGAAAGGAGAGAAGGTTTTAAAATTTTTTTTCAAAACCTTTTCTCAAAACTTCAAAACTTTATCTCCTTTTTCAAAAAGTAAAACTCCTTAAGTCAATTGCCTTTTGTTTGTCAAAAAGTATTAGGTATTAATTTCAAAATTTCCTTGAAAACTTTCTAAAGTGCTTAAGAGGTTGGAAAATTTTTCACAACTAAAAAATATGGTAGAATTTTTTTCAGATTTTCCAAGTATTAAAACTTCAGATGTTCTAAGTATTAAAACTTCAGAAGAAGTTTAAAAAATTTTCTAAAGTGCGAAAACTAAGTATTTACTTGAAAATTTTCTAAGTGTAAATTCTCCTGAAAATTGTCCAACTCAAAACATTTTGAAAAATGGTTTCTAACTTAAAATATTTTCTTAAAATTTTTCTAAGTTTTTTTAGACTTAGAAATATTTTCAAGCCCCACGAACTTTTGAAAAACTCAGGGGGAGATTTCTTCCAGGGGGAGGAAATTAACTTTGATACGTACTTATCTGGATGATTAACTTAACTTTTTGAACCGGGTTGCCATAAATTAAAAAGGGGGAGATTGTTGGTGCAGGCAACACCTAAGTCAAATCTGGGTTTTGATAATGGCAAAGTGTTCAGAAGTTAAGATGTTATTTGTATCTAATACGTTTACTAAGTGTGCACGAAAGAAGCCCTAGGAATACTAGGCACGAAGTCCTGGTCGAGGACTGGGCAAGAAGCCCTGGCAAGGAGCTGGGCACCGAAGACCTGCTCGGAAGGTGGGAACGAAGTTCTGGTCGAGGACTGGGCATGAAGCCCTGGCAAGGAGCTGGGCACCGAAGACCTGCTCGGATGGTGGGCACGAAGTCCTGGTCGAGGACTGGGCACAAAGCCCTGGCAAGGAGCTGGGCACTGAAGACCTGCTCGGAAGGTGGGCACGAAGACCTGGTCAGGTGCATCGGGCAAAAGTCCAACCGGACGAGCCGGTTGGCAAAAGGTATACTCTCCTGAGAGGAGTAGGTGAGGACGTGTTCCCCGTCGAGGGAACAATAGGCGTCGGTTCGGCCTAAGGTTCTGTAACGCCCCAAAATTCCCATTTTTAGTTTTTAAAGTCCTTAGAATTATTTAGAAATGGTTTAGAAATATTCTAGATATTTTTAGGAATTTTTAGAGTATTTTTATGGAATTTTCCGAGTCCGTTTGGTATTTTTGGAAAAAGAAAAAGAAAAAAAGGAAAAGTCAAAAATGGAAAAACCGAATAAGTGCAGCGGGTGGCTCGAACCCGCGACCTCCACGAAACAGCAAGCGCACACAACCAGCCGGGCTAGGGTTTCAAGCACAGAAAAGGAAAGAATGATAGATATTTAATCTATAGTTAAGTTAATCCGAACCTTAAGTATAAATAGGTACTTAAAGAGAGTTGTTTTATTTTCTCTCAAACCCTCTCCCTCCCCAACAGCTGCGCCGACCCCTCTCCCTCTCCTCTCTTGTGCGCACGCAAACCAAGGTCAAGAGGGCCGGCCAAGACCCTTCTCCAAGAGATAATCCTATATTCGGGATCCCCGCGACGAGAGGAACGCGTAGACGTGAAGAATTCTTCGAGATCTTGAGTTTCTCCCGAGTTCTAGACCTCAATCTTGGTTGTAAGTCCAAGATATCAATGTAAGTACTGCTCACCTGCAGTAAGAGGCGGTTTTACCGCGAGAATTTCCGTTAAAAGTTTTTAAAAGAGAATTTTTCCTTTATGCTTTAGTTTTGCATGTGATCTTAGTTTTTATATGCTTGTATATGTTTGATAAGCACCCTATATGAGATTAGGGACCAAGAAAAGCTATGAGAAAAGAAAAGAAGATAAAGATAAGAAAAGAGAAGGCCAAGGCCTTAAGAAAAATCCCCAAAAGTCAAGACTTAGGGATTTTAGCACGCAAGGTGCTCCAGAAAATGCCAAGGCATTTACAGATAAGAAAGAAAAGAAAGAAAAGCTATTTTATTTTATAAGGCCAGTACCCGGCGTCCAAGGGCGTCGTTAAAGAAATCCAGGTGTCCAATTCCAAGGTCTTGGCCCTGGTAGACCAAGGTCTGCTCTATTAGGATTGGTGGCTCGCTACCCCAACCTTTTAGGGAACGCGCATGAGATGGTACTTACGTCTTCAGTGGATCCAAGTGATTAGTATTTTCAAGTATATGCTTTAGCAAAGTTTTCGAAAATACAAAAAGTTTTCAAAAGATAAAGAATAGCTAAAGTTTCAAGTTGAGCCAAGAAAAGTAGATTGAGATTATTTATTGCTTGAGTATGCATGTTTTGAGTTATACATGTTTAGTTTAGTTTTCTTTCAAGCATATCAGTATCTCATATGATTTTCATATCGTTCTAGAAGCATGTTTGCATATTTCGAGTTTTTGTGAGCTAGATAGTACTTACTAAGCTTTTTGCTTATAGATGCATTTCCTCTTATTGCAGATAAAGGTAAAGGCAAGCAATTCTGAAGGAAGACGACGAGGCGGTGCTGAGTAGAGTGTGTGTGGTGGCTGACTATGGAGAGATCCTTGAGACGAGACATTTTAGTTAATTGAATTGCAATGTTTAAGTTTATTCAAAATTTCAAGTTCATGCTTATGGAGATTTTAGAGTATTTGAGTTTTGGATAGTTTTACATGCTCAATTTCTTAGAGTAAAGATTCCATGTCATTCCATTTAGCTTATATAATTTTATGTTTGCATTGGATGAGTAGAAAAGTGAGTAGTTAAAGATATTGATACTTTGTTAGAGGAAAAGGTGTTTGTGCCAAGTTAGTATCAATTTCCTTTTTGAATCAAGTTTTATTGCTTAAGTATGTTTAGAAAAGTTGTTTTCTCATCCCATAATGCTTTAGCAATATTATAGAACCTTGTATGATGAGTTTAAATGGCTAGAAGTGAAGTTTGATACAAACTCTAATGTTTAAGTTTATATAAACTTGTTTAGTTTGTTTTCCTCCATAAAAGTCTTAACTTCAAGTTTATGGATTCGTTTGATTGGCTAAATCGTTTAGGAAACTAACATAGAGCATAGAAATGATGTTGTAGTTTGATATGGCTCGAAATTGAAGGAATAAGGGCCTTGGAAAGCCAAAGCCGAAACCTGTAAAACTGCTCCCAGCCGTATCAGTCGACTGATGACGTCATCAGTCGACTGATACAGGCAAATTCAGAAGGGTAAGGCTGTTTCGACAGGTTTTATGCTATGGGCTTTGAGAAAAAAAAAATAAGGCATGGTATTAATATACATGATTGCTTAAGTTAGAATATAATTGTTAGATGAATTTAGAAGTTTAAAAAGAAAAGATTTCCGCATTTCTTTTAGTCATGTATTAGAGTCGAGAAGTAGTGAGAAGTAACGATCCGTCTAAAGAAGGTAGAGAAGGCGGGTCGCTACAGTTGGTATCAGAGCAGTTCCCATTCTCCAGCATCACACACACATCAGCATCAACCTTGCCGTCTTCAAGTAAGAAAGCTTTAAGTTTTAGTTTTTCTATTGCTCCTTTATTTAATTGCAGTATAGAGAAATGCTTAAGTACTACTCACATGTGCATAGAACAAGGAAGCATGTTTAATCCCTTAGTATCACGGAATCATGTTTAATCCCTAGAATGGACATTAGGATACTAAGTAAGAAGATAAGTTTATACCTAGAGAAGTAGTAGTGAGTTCTTGTCCCCTTATGCATTATTAGATGGCAAGAAGAGGCCGAGCTCCTAATGCAAATAACAGAACTCCAGTTCAAGATAACAATGAGCCTGGCACAGAACAGCCAAACCTGATGGCAGTCATTGCTCAGATGCAAGCTCAGATTACAGAACAACAGAAGACCATCGCCACACTGATGGCAAATCAGCACCCAGAGCCCCCTACACCACCCACGGCAGGAGTGGGAACCCCAGTGGTGGCTGAAGTTCCACCAGTCCCACAGGAGACCCCTGCTGTGAACCGAAGACAAGAAGCATACCTCGTCTAGTGGCAGAGGCTGAAACCAGAAAGCTTCTCAGGCACGACTGAGCCCTGGGATGCCCAGGCTTGGTTCAAGACTTTAGAGAGCACGATGGAGCTTCTTGACTGGCCAGAGGTTGAGAAGGTCAAATGTGCATCTTTCTGCCTTACGGGAGATGCTAGAATATAGTGGGAGAGAGTCAAGGCCAGGAGAAATGTCAGCCAGATGACATGGGCCGACTTCGAGACTGAGCTCTCCGAAGAATACTTTCACATGCCAGTAACCAACAAGCATTATGATGAATTCACGGAGTTCAGACAAGGAGAACTATCCGTGGATGAAGCAGTGAAGATGTTTAAGCGGCTAGCTCATCTGTGCCCAGAGCTAGTTAGCACAGGAAAAGAGATGGTTATGCTAATGCTCAAGATGTTAAGGCCTGAGATAGAGTTAAAGAGGGCTAGCAGTGTTAAGAGGCCACAAACCTCCGGAGAACTAATAAGTGGTGCTTTGACCACTGAGCACTACTTAAACAGTATAAAGGCCACCAGAAAGGTTGAACGATGAAGTTCTTAACAACCTTACCGTCAGGGGAAGTAATGGCCTCTACTCAGAGGCTAAGGGCAGTACCAATCTGGATTTCCAACCGAGGGCTCTATAGTGACTTGATAGTCCTTGAGATGAAGGATTATGATGTCATTTTAGGGATGGATTTCTTCAGTAAGTACAGCGCTTCAGTGGACTGCCGTAAAAGGAAGGTGGTTTTCAGCCCAGAAGGAGAACCACCATTCGAGTTTCAAGGAGCCCCAAAGAGGAAGACTCAGAAAGTCCTCTCAGCCTTGGCAGCCCACCAGATGCTAGAGCAAGGGTGTGCTGGTTTTCTTGCACACGTAGTGGACTCAGAAGTAAAGAAAGAACTCAAGCAGGAGGATGTACGGGTAGTCTGTGAATATCCAGAAGTGTTTCCAGAAGAATTACCTGGGCTACCTCCCCAACCGAGAAGTGGAATTCGAGATCGAGATAGTGCCCGGTACCGGTCCGGTCTCGAAGGCCCCATATCGCATGTCTCCAGCAGAGTTGAAGGAATTACAAGAGCAACTCCAGGAGCTACTAGACAAGGGCTTCATTCGGCCGAGTCATTCACCTTGGGGAGCTCCTGTACTTTTCGTCAAGAAGAAAGATGGGTCTATGCGTCTGTGCATAGACTATAGAGCTCTGAACAAGGTGACCATCAAGAACAAGTACCCCCTTCCTAGAATAGATGATTTATTTGATCAACTCAAAGGGGCTACAGTGTTCTCGAAGATAGATCTGCGTTCTGGGTATCATCAGCTAAAGGTTAAAGAAAGTGACATCCCCAGGACGGCCTTCAGGACAAGATACGGCCACTACGAATTTGTAGTAATGCCTTTTGGAGTAACCAATGCTCCAGCAGTCTTCATGGAGCTGATGAACCACATCTTCAGGGAATATCTCGATAAATTCGTCATTGTATTTATTGATGATATTCTCATATACTCACAAACTCCAGAGGACCATGCTACACACTTGAGGATAGTGCTGCAGATCCTTCAGCAGGAGAAGCTCTATGCAAAATTCTCAAAGTGTGAGTTTTGGCTAGATCAGGTGACCTTCCTAGGTCACATTGTATCCAAAGAAGGCATTCAAGTTGATCCAGCCAAGATAGAAGCAGTCAGCAACTGGTGTAGACCCAAGAATGCCAGTGAGATCAGAAGCTTCTTAGGCCTGGCAGGATATTACAGAAAATTTGTGGAGGACTTTTCCAGGATAGCCTCTCCACTCACAGCCTTGACCAGAAAGAACAAGAAGTTTGAGTGGTCAGATAAATGCGAGCACAGCTTCCTAGAACTGAAGAAGAGATTGACTAGTGCTCCCATCCTGACTGTTCCAGAGAGTGACAAGGCCTTTGACATCTACAGCGATGCATCCAAGATGGGCCTTGGAGCTGTCCTCATGCAAGATGGTAAAGTAATAGCATATGCCTCCAGACAGCTCAAGGATTATGAGAAGAATTACCCTACACACGACCTTGAGCTAGCAGCTGTGGTTTTTACACTGAAGCTTTGGAGACACTACCTATATGGAGTGCAGTGCAGGATCTTCACAGACCATCAGAGTTTGAAGTACTTCTTCACTCAGAAAGATCTGAATATGAGGCAGCGCAGGTGGCTAGAGTTGGTCAAAGATTATGACTGTGAAATCCTCTACCATCCAGGTAAAGCTAATAAAGTGGCAGATGCACTGAGCAGAAAATCCTGTGCGGCACTGATGTCCTTATCATCACTGTCTCTACCACTTCAGAAAGAAATAAAGAATTTTGGAGTCGAGGTAATAATTGGGCAACTTTCTGCATTGACTCTAGAGTCAACCCTGCTTATAGATATACAAGGAAAGCAAGATCAAGACCCAGAGATCCAGAAGATCAAGCAGGGGATCCAAGAGGCAGAAAATTCAGGGTTTCGAGTATCAGACAGTGGCATCCTCTATTTTGGAGACCGCCTTTGCGTCCCCAAATGATGAGGAACTAAGAAAGAATATTCTAGAAGAGGCCCACAGTACCCCGTACTCTATGCATCCTGGTTCTACCAAGATGTATCAAGATTTAAAGCAAAGGTTCTGGTGGTCTGGACTCAAGCGAGACGTGGCCAGATATATCAGTACCTGCCTGACCTGCCAGAGAGTCAAGGCAGAGCACCAGAGACCAGGNTGTGGCGAGGTTTCTCCACCCACAAGGAGCAACGAGGGATAGCCGGAGGTTATACGGGGAGTGATCCACCGACGGATTCTTTGATTAGTCACCCGGCCGGGATGGATACCAATTAAAATTGGTTTGTTAGCTATGTTTCTTTATTGTTAGTTTTATTTTGTTTGTATTTCCGCTTGCGTGCTAACAATCCTAGATACAAGAACCGACAAACGCTATTCACCCCCCTCTAGCGTATCGGAAACGATCAAACAGACCACAAGGCATTCCTAGAAATAGATTTAAGTATATACCTTACAAGGTTCCGGTTTTCTACCCTCTCATCGATTGAGTGCAAACCGTTGAGGATTTCCTTGAACCAACTATGAAGTTTACTTACAGTTTCATTTTCTTCCATAGAGAGGTTTTGGAGTTGGCTGAGGAGGAGATCTTTCTTGGCTATCCGGGAATCTTGAGTGCCTTCGTGAATCTCTATGATCTTGTGCCACAGATCTTTTGCACTTGAGAATGGACCAACTTTGATGAGTTGCTCCTTGGTCATCCCACACTACAGGGTGACCACTGCCTTAGCATCAGCCTCACCTTTTCTTATCTGATCAGCTGACCATCTTGAGAACTCAAGTTCTTTGCCCTCCACATCCCTTGGAGGGGTGAAGCCCTCCATGATTGAGAACCACATGTCGATATTGGTCTTCAAATAATACTCAATTTTTGACCTCCAATATTGAAAATCGGCTCCATCAAAAAATGAGGGTCTGTTGGTGTTGAATCCTTCTCTCAAAGCCATCCTTCTTTTGCTCTCGAGTGTTAAACCGTTGGAAAGAGCCCCTGGCTCTGATACCACTTGTTGGACCTTGGATGGCTAGGGTGTGAATAGCCATATGATAATTACCATTTTATTGATCACTTTAGGCTCTCAAATCCATGTTTTGATCTCTTTTATATGATTAATCTTGTATTTACATTAGGTTCCATGATATATGTCTATTTTAGCTTTTGAATTCAATTCTTTCTATATTCGAGATATTGTGGCATTAACATTTGAACTAATTTTGTATGCTTTGAATGATCATGGACCAGGATCAGATTGGATCGAGTATGAGCCAGAATTGGGTCCGGATCAAGATGATCAAGCACTGGATTAATATGGGTCGTCCGATCAAGAAACGGTGAGATCTGAGCCATCTATCAGCTTCTGATCAATCTGAGCCCAAGATAGAGTTAATCAAGTCCATAGATCAAGATCTGATGCTTGGAGCCAAATCAGAGTCCATCTGACCGTTGGATTAAGCTTAAGAGGAGTCTAGACCATCCATTCAAAGGCAAGGAGATCTGAGCCATCCGTTGCAGATCTGATTGATCCTATCTGAGGAGGAGTAGATCCTGGCCATTGATGAAGATTTGGGAAGTTTGGTTCAGATCTTAGATGATCCAACCATCGGATGAGGCGAGGATGATCACAATCGTCGAATTTCAAATGTGATTAATTAAAACATACTTTTCCTCCTGAGCTCGGGGTTGTCGTAAATTCTGTTTCCAAATTTTTGTTGTTCTTCATCGTTTTCTTCATCCGATCGTGCGGTCGCATCAAATCTGAGCTTTGCTCGAGATTCCAAATCATCAAGGAAGATTCACTGCAAAGTTTCAAGCAATCGCGTAGTTGCCAAGCTCCGGTGAGGGTTACGCTGAGAGTTTGATTCCGTCCGACCAGCTCCTGCTCAATCACAATTCTTCATCAATCGGAGTATTCAGAGGGGTTCTCTGGAAAGCTCTGAGGGTCCCTGAACCACCATCGCAATCCAACTCATCAAATCTGAGGAGATCTGAGGAAGAACTTAGCTAAACACCAATCTGACGCTTAATCGATCGCTGGAGGGAAATCTTGCTAATTTGTCAAGTGTGTGACGGCAAGAAAGATCTGGATTAAGGGAAGGATCTGATACTTAGTTCTTGTTATTTCTATTTCTGAATTCTCATTCTTACTTTTGTTTATTCTATATCAGTTCATTCTTAGCTACTGATCGGTCTGTTTGACCGATCCAGTCAGCATCTGATCAGTCAGTGCGACCGATCAGACTTGCATCTGATAGATCTGTCGACCGATCAGGCAATTCTCAGCTTTGTGCAATCCTGTTCTGTTATCAATTTTCAACACAACCCTATTCCATTAGTGATTTCTGTTTCAAACATTACATTTCTGCAATTTAGCTATAGTTCTTATGCTTTCACACATTTAAAATAGTTCTTGAATGTTCAATCTCATAGTTCAACTTGAATTGCTTAGGCATCAAATTAGTTAAGTTTAGTTTCTACAATTACCTAGTTTAATTTGCTTTAGCTAAGTCTATTTCATTTCAAACTATATTTCATCCCTTTTTCAAAACAAACCCCCATTTCAAATTGAAAATACAAAAATATCAAACGACAACTTCAAGATGGAATTAAACATCCTAAACTAATCCTTGGAAAAATACGACTTGAGGCCCCTGTACTACATTTAATTTTGTGAGCTAAGGGTTTTCAACTTATAAATATCTAAATTTGAGGCTCATTCGTGACACTTGTTGGGTAGTCATCAAATTTTTGGCGTCATTGCCGGGAAACACTAGTTGAGTTTGTTTGATTTTAGCTTGTGTGCTTATTTCTATATTTTGTGATATATTTCATTTGCTTTATATTGCTATATACATTTGCTGCCATTTCTTGTTTGGTTTATGACCAGGACTGCAGGTGGTAATCTTGAGGAGTTTGATTTTGAAATTGAGAGGACTTTCAGAGCAAGGAGAAATCAAGGCAGAATTTCAGAAGCTATTGATAATTTTTCTACTCATTCAAGCAGTCCTATGGCAGAACACCAGAAAACTATGAAGGAGCTTGCAGGACCTGATGATGCTTTCCAGTATTCATGTATTGCCTACCCAGAGCTAGCTGGTGATTTTGAGCTGAGATCAGGCCTTATTCATTTACTGCCTAAGTTTCAAGGACAATCTAGAGAAGATCCAAACCGACATTTGCATGAGTTCCATGTGGTATGCTCTACCATGAAGCCTCAGGGGATTTCTGAAGAGGATATCAAGTTGAGGGAATTTCCATTTTCTTTGACTGGAGCAACTAAGGATTGGTTCTATTATTTGCCTACCGGACATGTTTCAAGTTGCATAGCCATGAAGAAGACATTTCTAGAGAAGTACTTTCCAGCCTCCAGAACAGCTATCATCAGAAAAAGTATCTGTGGTATTCAGCAAGTAGTGGGAGAGACCCTATATGATTATTGGGAGAGATTCAACAAGCTATGCTCAAGTTGTCCACAACATCAGATCAGTGAGCAGCTCCTTATTTAGTATTTCTATGAGGGTCTACTTCATATGGATAGGATTATGATTGATGCTGCAGCTGGAGGAGCTTTAGTGAACAAAACACTAGATCAGGCTAGGGAATTAATTTCAAATATGGCAAAAAATTTACAACAATTTGGAAGTAGAGCTCTTTTCACTAGAGGAGTGAATGAAGCCCAAATGGTTTCTAATGAACAAAAGGATATCAAGAATTCATTGGAGGAGCTTACCTCGTTAGTGAAGCAGATGACTTTGAATAATTTGAGCCAAAATCAAAATGTTCCAATAGCTTCACCTACAAATCAAATGATGAGGTTGTGTAGCATTTGTTCAAGTCAAGAACATAACTCGGATTTGTGCCCAAACCTACAACAAGATGAATCATTAGCAGCTTTGACCAGAAGACAATTTCAAGCAAAGAATGATCCATATTCATCTACCTACAATCTGGGTTAGAGGGATCACCCTTACTTGAAGTATAGAAATTCCTTCTATCAACAAAATGCCTCACAACAACCCTTACATCAAAACCAGTAGCCTATTCAAAATTTCTAACAGCAAAATCATCATTTCCAGCAGCCTTATTCGAATTTTCAGCAAGGGAATCAACCATTTCAGCCTCATTTCCAACAAAACCAGCAATCTTTTCAACCAATACAGAATTTCCAGCAACCTTATCATCATTCACAGCCTTCAAATCAAAATTTTCAGCTTGGAAATCAGAGTTATCAGCCCCAAAAATTTCAGCCTTTCAACCAACAATTTCAACCCCAAAATCAGAATTCTACGAGTAACAATTTTCAGCAACATTTCGCTAGCTATCAGCCTAATTTTCAGTAATTTCAATAGTAATTTCAACCATTTAATCAGCCCCAACAACCTCAATTTCAAAATTCACAGCAAGGTCAAAATTTTCAGCAACCATATTCTTCATTTCAAGGCCAACCGAAGAATCATGCTAATCAAGGAGTTTATGGAAGTTCTAGTGGGGTGAGTGCTCAACAACAAAGGCTAGAGGAGATGATGCAACAAATTCTCCAACAACAACAAATTTGCAATAACAACAAGGGCAACAAAAGCATGAATCCACCCTTCAAAACATTGGAGACACATTGGGCAACTAGCTAGTGGGATGAATCAAATGCAAACCTAAGGATCAAGTCAATTACCTTCTCAAGCTGCTCCTAATCCATAGGGAAATGTTAGTGCCATAACTTTGAGGAGTGGGAAGGTTGCTTCAAGTTCAAATGTTCCAAAGGCTGATTTTTTTGAAAAATTCACAACACCTAGTTCTCTAGCTCAAAACAACCCTGAAATGTCTTCTAAAATAGTTGGTTCTGATCTTAGTTCAAGCCTCACTCATTCTTTAATTGATCCTGTGATTTTGGTGGAAAATGAAGAAGAAATCAGTGGCCAAAGTGAGCCTACAGCAGCTACTTCACTTGAAATTCCAGCTCAAGTGTCAACTCCAAAGGTTTCAGCTCAAGTGGAGGAATCCAGAGTACCTTTACCCTTTCCACAGCGCAAGACTCAAGACAAAAAGCAGGTGGAGGAGGAGAAGGCCAAAGAGTATAATGAGCTTGTGAAACTTTTTAGTAAGGTGGAGATTAATGTGCCTTTGTTGACTATGATCAAATAAATTCCCAAGTATGCTAAATTTCTCAAGTATTTGTGTGTGCACAAAAAGATGCTAAAGAAAATGAAATGGTCAGTTTAGGGAAGAATGTCTCAGCCCTTATCCATTCTATCTCTCAGAAATGTGAAGATCCAGAGGTATTTACTATGTCTTGTGAGATTGGGAGGACTCTTTTTCATGATGCCATGTTAGATTTGGGAGCCTCTATTAATGTGATGCATAGATCAGTTTTTCAGATGCTTTGTATTAGTCCTCTGCAACCTACAGGAGTGGTGATTCAGTTAGCAGACAGGAGTCAGACTCACCCAGCTGAGATCATTGAAGATGAATTAGTGAAGGTGAAGGAGCTGATTTTTCCTGCGGATTTCTATATCTTGGACATGGAGGGGGACTACCTAGCACATAGATCTCCACTCATTCTTGGGAGACCATTCTTGAAGACTGCAAGGACAAAAGTTGATGTATATGCAGGCACACTGTCCATGGAGATAGGAGACACAGCAGTCCAGTTCAGTATTTTTGATGCTATGAAGCACCCCAGAGAAGATCACTCAATTATGAGCATGGATGTTCTAGATGAGTTGGTTGATACAGATTTATTTGCAGAGGGAGTTTCATTTGGTATTCCCAGAGGGTATTTTAGTTCAGAGGAGGCTGAGGAGACACTTGCTATAGAGGTGGCTGATTTGGAGGGAGTATCAGATTTACTTACATCTGGAGAGGATTTTAAAGGTGTAGGGGATTGCGCTGAGCCCCAGGGATCACCTATTTTGATTGATATATCAGGTGATTCAGGGGATAGGTGTGAGAATGTAGGGGATTGCACTGAGCCCCAGGGATCACCCTACCTACTAAGTAGTCACAGATTGAGCTAAGACCATTGCCAGATCATTTGAAGTATGCTTATCTAGGAGAGGAGTAGAATTTACCTGTCATAATCGCCCAAAACTTAGATTCAGAGCAAGAGGACAAATTATTGCAAGTTTTGAGGCAGCACAAGAGAGACATTGGGTGGACATTAGCTGATATACCTGGTATTAGCCCAGCTATTTGCATGCACAGGATATTTTTGGAGGAAAATGTCAAACCAGTTAGGCAGCCACAGGGAAGGCTAAATCCACTGATTTTAGATGTTGTGAAGAAAGAGGTAACTCGACTCTTAAAGGTAGGTATCATATACCCTATTTCTGACAGTAAGTGGGTAGCCCTATCCATGTGGTGCCTAAGAAATCAGGAGTGACAGTGGTGGAAAATGAGAGTAATGAGTTAGTACCCACCAGAGTGAAGAATTCATGGAGAGTTTGTATTGACTACAGGAAGCTGAACCAAGTTACGAGAAAAGACCACTATCCCTTGCCTTTTATCGATCAAATGCTAGAGAGATTGGCAGGGAAGTCTCATTATTGCTTCTTAGATGGGTACTCAGGTTATTTTCAGATTAGTATAGACCCGGAGGATCAGGAGAAGACCACTTTTACTTGTCCTTTTGGTACATTGGCTTACAGATGCATGCCATTCGGTCTTTCCAACGCTCCAGGGACTTTCCAGCGGTGTACGGTAAGTATTTTTGGTGAGTTATTAGAACATTGCATGAAAATTTTCATGAATGATTTTTCTGTATTTGGCACATCATTTGAAACTTGTTTGGATAATTTGTCTAGGGTTTTATATAGATGTATTGAAACTAATCTTGTTCTTAATTTTGAAAAATGTCATTTTATGGTGGAGCATAGTATTGTCTTAGGTCATATAGTCTCTAGGAAAGGCATTAAGATAGATCCTGCTAAAGTGAGTCTTATATCTTCTTTATCTTATCCCGTATGCATACGGGATGTTCGAGCTTTTCTTGGCCATGCAGGATTCTACACCAGATTTATTAGAGACTTTAGTGAGATTGCTCGGCCCTTGACAAGACTTTTACAGAAGAATGTGAAATTTTGTTTTGATAAAAAATGCAAGGAAGCTTTTCAGAAATTAAGGAAGACTCTTACTTCAGCTCCTATTATTAGACCCCCTGATTGGAATTTACCTTTTTAACAAATGTGTGATGCTTCTAATTTTGTTGTAGGAGCTGTACTTGCACAGAGGGTGGATGGAGCGCCACAAGTTATCTGCTATGCTTCCAAGACCTTAGATGCTGCTTGCCAACTACACCACCACAGAAAAAGAGCTCCTTGCTATTGTTTTTTGCTTTAGACAAATTTAGATCATATTTGTTATGTTCTCACATTATTGTGTTTTCTGATCATGCAGCTCTGAAGTACCTTCTGAAGAAGCCAGATACTAAGCCCAGATTAATTAGATGGATGCTTCTACTTTAAGAGTTTAACTTGGAAATCCGAGATAGGAGTGGCAAAGAGAACTTGGTTGCGAATCATTTGAGCAGAATAGAGGGAGATGGACCCCCTACCACTATTGATGATGATTTTAGAGATGAGCACTTGTTATTGGTACATGGTGAGTCACCCTGGTATGCAGATCTAGTTAACTTTTTAATAGCTCATGTTTTTCCTGCACAATTTACTAAAGCTCAGAGAGACAAATTTAAAAGTGATGCAAAATTCTATGTGTGGGATGATCCTTACTTGTAGAAATTTTGTAGTGATCAAATAATTAGAAGATGCATATCTGATCATGAGTTTTATTCAGTTCTTACATTTTGCCATTCATCAGCCTGTGGAGGACATTTTGGACCACAGAGGACAGCTAGGAAAGTGTTAGAGTGTGGATTGTATTGGCCTACATTATTTCATGATGCATATCTATTTTATAAAAACTGTGATAGATGTCAGAGAACAGGGAACATAGGAGCTAGAAATGAAATGCCCCAATAAACTATGCTTTTTTCTGAGATTTTTGATGTATGGGGATAGACTTTATGGGATATTTTTCTGCATCCTGTGGATATTTGTATATTTTACTTGTTGTTGATTATATTTCTAATTGGGTGGAGGTCATTCCCTCCAGGACTGATGATTATTGTGTTGTTGTTAGTTTTGTCAGGTCACATATTCTTTGTAGGTTTGGAATTCCAAGGGCTATCATAAGTGATCAAGGTTCTCATTTTTGCAACAAACACATGAAGGCTCTACTTAGCAAGTATGTGATTGTGCACAAAGTTTCTACTTTCTACCATCCCCAAACTAATGGACAAGCCGAAATATCAAATAGAGAGATCAAAGCAATTTTGGAGAAGACCGTTGGGCCTAATAGGAAAGATTGGAGTAAGAGACTTGATGATGCATTATGGGTCTATCAGACGGCATATAAGACACCCATTGGAATGTCTCCCTACTGGCTAGTTTATGGGAAAGCTTATCATCTACCCGTGGAGATAGAGCATAGAGCTTATTGGGCGATGAAAGCTTGCAATTTTGATGCTACTAAAGTGGGAGAAGAAAGGAAGCTTTAACTTCAAGAACTTGAGGAGATAAGACTATAGGCATATGAGAACTCAAGGATTTACAAGGAGAAGACTAAGAATTTTCATGATAAGAACATAGTGAGGAAAGAGTTCCAAATTGGCGACAAGGTTCTATTGTACAAATCAAGGCTCAAATTGATTGAAGTAACTTGAGGTCTAGATGGGAGGGTTCATTTCTTGTTACTAATGTTTTTTCTTATGGTGTTGTTGAGATCAAGGATGAGGATAATGGTTTTGTTTGGAGTGTTTTTTTTGGATAAAAGAAATATTTTATTCCTGAAAAGAAAATCCATATTAGATGGGAGACCAGTCCTAACCTTCTAATATAGCATTACAGTGACCCAAAATGATTTACAAGTAAAGCCAAGAAAACTATAACCACCGACTGTCTATATGAATCTATACACTTATAAGCCGATTTTGTTAATTCGAAACTAGTGTTTGAATCAATCTCTAGCAGTATCCCTTTTCCTCTTGCTTTACCAGCAGCCTTTAAATATCCCTCGAATATGTACAACAGCATCTCTAGTCTTCTGCTTCCCAGGATCTCTAAGCATGCACCTATTACTCGAACTACATCAGCCGCCTTCATGTATCAACCGCCTAAAAGTTAGCTCGTCGTTGCTCCTTCCCGCCTGGATACATAAGAAGCCGCCAATCTCCATTATACTTGCAAAAATCCTTTGAAGTGTCCTCTTGTAGCAGCTTGTTATCTCAGCAATCCATCCAGCCTTATCACACCCGATGTTCACTTTGGGCAAGTGACTAGCCAGAAAACGGATTTGATGCGTCTTTACCGTAGCGGTTACTACGGACTAGATAGACCTATGGTGGGTCTATTCACCCTTCTAGGCTTTTTGGCAAAGTCTCAGCCATCAACGGATTTGGGTTGTCTTTACTGTGGTCGTTTGCTACGGACTAGATGGATCTCATACGGTGGATCCATTCACCATCCCTATCTACTTCTCTTAGCACAATTAAAATCCCCCCCCCCAAAACATATATAATCTGGACATATCCTCCACCTAATCCAGTGGGTTGGCGCACCAACATAAAAATGACAATTCAGAAATAATTCAGAGAATACTTCAGCAACCGCAAACAGCACCAAATAGTTTCCTGATTTGTGGATATGACTCGAAGCACTCGACTTGAGCCTCCAGTATTAACAGTAGTCTCAGGAAGCACCATCAGAAATTAGCCCTTTTCAACTTCAGACACAATTCAGACCAACACTAAATCCACTCAAGCACTTTGGCATGCAACAAGAGAAATGGCACGCCAATAATCAGCCCCCACCAATAAACCTTTTCAGATTTGATACCATGAAATTCTTTACTCATCCCCTCTCCAGCCTCCTATCCTTTCAGAATGGCAATTGTCACAGATCTAGTGGATACCGTAACCCTCAGATACATGTATTTACATCAAATATCCAACAAAAAAACCACATCAATCAGAGCAGCAAAAGCCTCAAAGCTCATCAATCACTGGACCTCCACTCCTGCGTTTACATCCATGAGCAGAAAATCACCCAAACAGCAATTAGAGCAGAAACCCCATGATTTCCTGGGCTAAGTAGCAGTTAAAAGTAGCCACTAACCAACAATAAATCAGATTATCAGCAAAAACCATATAGGTAGGAGATCCTTAGGTTTCTGACAATATCAAACCAATCAGCCCACTACTAGATTTACCTAGCCAAAGCATTTCACCCATAGTAATAATTTCCATCTTCTAATTTCGACAGCAACTCCTTTCTTTCACCTCACAAACAAATTAGATACAGTTTAAACTGGCATGCTTGGCATGCTGAAAGCCCACCTGACAAACTTCCAAAGCCCCACTTGGCACAAGAGTTTTACCATTAAAAGCAATTCATGTTGACCTATTTTCCAGCCCGCCAATCTCAGCTCCAGATTTCTCCACTTTAGAACCATTTCATAATAGCAGCATGAGAAACAGCAACAGAAGTAGAATTCCAGATCCAACATATCAAATTCAGCTAATCACTGCAGTATCTTCTGTCATCCTGGCACTTCATTGAAATTCCAGAAAAACTCCCCAAACCCAACCTTTTGGAAATTTGACTTTAATCTGAAAAATAAACTGGCACAACATGGCTTACAGTAAACAAAAAATAATCTACGACAAACCATTGGAATCCGTTTCTTTGGCCCACTTGGCTCACAGAAAGGAAGCATCAAATATGACACTTGCAAGATGAGATCAGAATCTTAATCACTTACAGCATCTTGGCACGCATCATATCCACTAGGTTTCTAAGTTTGGCAAAATCGAGCAAAATTGTTTCCATATCTTCCTAGAATTCAAAGCAAGTATGAAACACTTTCAGAAGCCCATTATGCCTCCGTAATCTTCTCAGGCTCCATATCAGAATAAGGAGTCACTTGCCAAGTGTGTCATAGTAACATCAGGTGTCACTTACCATAAGCAGTCACTTGCCAAATATATGAAAATTATTTGGGGTCTCCGAAAGGGGTCAAGACGATGAAATTTGGCCCCAACAGTGGTGGTTACTGTTGGAACCCGGATGGCCAGAGAGGGGGGGGGTGTGAATATAGCCAATCACTTAGACTTTAAACACTTAGCGAAAATCTGCACCTCACTTTGTTAGTAGCATAGCGGAAGTATGAAAACAGAGTATGCAGAAAAAGAAACAGGAAACAAAACAAACTAACACCACTAGCAATGTAACGCCCGCTTTTTTTTTCTTTTTCATAAGCGGCGTTACGTTAACATGCTTAGGGCATGTAGACATCATAAGGCAGCGGAATAACTTAACTTATACATGCCCTATTGCTATTCTTAACTTATTGACATGGGAACCTTAGCATATTAACTTTGAACTTAAGCATCATATCATGTCTCACATAACATCTTATCATAAGGTTCCACAAGTCATTATTCAAACATATAAGTAAACATATAGTTTCCTTGGCCAAGTCACTACGACACACATGCGTTCTTGCCCTCCTGCTGCTTCCTTCATTGTCCCCTTGAATGATCTGCGGTATAAGGAAATAAGACTATAAGCATATAGGCTTAGTAAGACTCTTTCCTACTCACAAAACCATTCATCATTCATCATCTCATAATGAGCACATAAAACATTAACATACTTGGTGCTTTACTTAGAACATAACATCTTTCGTCACTTGTCGTATACATAGCATGGCATGAACATAATCATAGTAACATTCTAAGCATGGCATGATACATGGCATAAACATAAACATCATAAACATTCTAAGCCTGGCATAATTCATGGCATAAACATAAACATCATAAACATTCTAAGCATGGCATATAAACATAAACATCATAGACATTCTAAGCATGGCATAATTCACGGCTTAATTCATAAACATAGTGAACATAATTCATGGCATAGATCATAAACATAGTGAACATTCTAAGCATGGCATAATTCATGGCATAATTCATAAACGTAGTGAACATTCTAAGCATGGCATAATTCATGGCATAATTCATAAACGTAGTGAACATTCTAAGCATGGCATAATTCATGGTATAAAACCTATCATAGCATATGAACCTCTTCCTAACATAATCATGGCATAGATCATTCATTCTCATGCATACTTCTTAACATGAAACGTAAGCATAAAATCTTATCATTATAGCATAATGCATAACATGAATGGATGCATGAGTGGAATGCATATACATAAGGGATGCTTAACTTTTAAAACATACTTTTAAATGCTTAAACATAATCATCATACATCATTTGGGGTCCCCGGCTGGTACCATATACATACATCATAGCGCGCATCCCTAGTAAGTCCGAGGTCGCGAGCCCCAACCTACTAGGGTAAGGACAGCATAGTCGGTAGTCCCCGAACCGAGGCATTCTTAAGGTGCCCATCCCTATTGCCCAGCTCTGGTAGGGCAAGAACCGTGGATAGCTATGGTAGTCCAAAACTGGGGCGTTCTTAAGGTGCCCATCCCTTGGACCCATATTTCGGTCCGGTACAAGCCCATACATAAAGTAAAATACTTTTCATGTGTCATCATTCATCATTCCTTCATAGCATACTTAACATAGCATAACTTGTTACGGCTCGGCCCGTCTACCGACCCATTTACCGATCCTCTCGACCGTCGAACCGTCAACCATCGACCGTGCCGTTTAGCATATTTATGCCTTAAAGACATAAGCATCATCTTTCATTCATCATACTTATCGTTCATCATCATTCATTCATCATACTTGTCATTCATCATACTTAACATCATAGCTGTGCCTTAAAGGCATGTACTTAACTTCATTCATAAGACATGGCATACATACATCTTATTCATAAATCATGGCATACATATGTATCATTCATAAGACATGGCATGTATCATTCTTATCATGAACATAAACATAACATACTTAACATGGCATCATTTTCATTCTTAAACATGGCATCATTTTCATTCTTAAACATAAACATAACATACATAACATGGCATCATTCATATCATGAACCTAACATATCATAGCATCATTTTTATCGTGATCATAACCCTATCATTCTTATCATGGCATCATTCATATCCTGAACATAAACTTATCATACTTATCATGGCAACACATAAACATATACTTGAAGTTAAAGGCTCAACCCTAACCCTTGGGTCCTTAAGGTTGGCCGAAACATATGGGGTCTCTAGGGTACCCCTAAAATTTCCAAAAATTGTATTAAACCTCTAGAAATCATGAGAGTACATTAAAAATCATGATTGGGATTTTTATTATCATTTTAGACCCTTAAACATGGCGGCCGAAACCCTTGGGTGTCCTAGGGTGCTTGCCTAGGTTCCTTCATGTTGGCAGAAAACCTAGGGTATCCTAGGATAGTCCAAAAATTCCCAAAAATTATACTTAACCTCTACACATCATAAGGGAACATTAAATAACATTATCATGATTTTTGGCATAATTATAGACCTGTAAATCATGGTGGCCGAAACCCTTAAACTTAAGGTTCTTAGTTTTGTTTCTTTCATGTTGGCCGAAACCCTAGGGTGTCCTAGGGTACTCCAAAAATTCCCAAAAATTATACTTAACCTCTACACATCATAAAGGAACATTAAATAACATTATCATGATTTTTAGCATAATTATAGACCTGTAAAACATGGTGGCCGGAACCCTTAAACTTAAGGTTCTTAGTTTGGTTTCTTTCATGTTGGCCGAAACCCTAGGGTGTCCTAGGGTGCTCCAAAAATTTCCCAAAAATTGTACTTAACCTCTACACATCATAAGGGAACATTAAATAACATTATCATGATTTTTAGCATAATTATAGACCTGTAAAACATGGTGGCCGAAACCCTTAAGCATGAGGGTCTTGGTTTTCTTTGCTTTCAACATCAAATTCGAAAACTAACCAATATATCATGCTAAAAATCATGGAAATCATAGGGAACTATTATAACACAGGTGAGGGAGTCTTATCTTGGGTTTCTTGATTTTTTTCGAACCTTCAAAGAGAAGAAAATGGTAAGATCTTTGGACCCTTGAACACCCTTGTCCTTGTTTCCTTGGAAGAGACTTTGATCTAGGAGATGGGACCTTGGTGGAAGCTTTTCCAAGGGGAAAACCCTCTTCTTGGTGCTCGGAAAGAATGAGGGGAGGAAGAGTTTTTGAAATGCAAGTAATGGGAAGAAGAGGTAACTCCCAAAACCCTCCTTTAATAGCCCATTAAGGAGGTAAATGAAGAGTCTCTCCATGACTCTTCATCTTCTTCTTAATTTTAACTTATATCCACTTCATTTCCTCATAGAAATCCCTTGCTAGGTGAGTTGGTTAAGGCTTACATGGTTGTACAAGAGGTCCAAGGTTCAATCCTTGGCTCATGCACCTTTATTTTTATTGTATTTTTATTTCATTTTTTTATTATTTTTTTATTTCCTAAATTCAAAAAATCCCCCTAAAATCACCCATAATTATGCTAATATTGCTAAATAAAATTCTTTTATATTTATATTAATTTTACCTAATTTATATTAATTTTACCTAATTAATACCCATTTTTGGAGCCCATTTAAAGCTCATTGGTACTTAGTTTTCTCAATTTAAATGAGAAAACATGGATTTTCTAGGCCTAAGTTCTCCTTAATATTTCTAGGTCCCTTGGAAAATTATTTAAACATGCTTAATATTTTAAGAAAATATTAAGAGAATTTTCTGGGTCGTTACAATCCCCCATACCTCGTGAAAGTTCATCCTCGAACTTAGAATAACTCCGGGTACTTGCGCCTCATCTCGTCCTCGCGCTCCCAAGTGGATTCCTCAAACCGTTGACCTTGCCATACGGTAAGGTTCAATCCTTGGCTCATGCACCTTTATTTTTATTTTATTTTTATTTCATTTATTTTATTATTCTTTTATTTCCTAAATTCCGAAAATCCCCCTAAAATCACCCATAATTATGTCAATATTCCTAAATAAAATTCTTTTATATTTATATTAATTTTACCTAATTTATATTAATTTTACCTAATTAATACCCATTTTTGGAGCCCATTTAAAGCTCATTGGTACTTAGTTTTCTCAATTTAAATGAGAAAACATGGATTTTCTAGGCCTAAGTTCTCCTTAAAATTTCTAGGTCCCTTGGAAAATTATTTAAACATGCTTAATATTTTAAGAAAATATTAAGAGAATTTTCCGGGTCGTTACAATCCCCCATCCCTCGTGAAAGTTCGTCCTCGAACTTAGAATAACTCCGGGTACTTGCGCCTCATCTCGTCCTCGCGCTCCCAGGTGGATTCCTTAAACCGTTGACCTTGCCATACGGTAAGGTTCAATCCTTGGCTCATGCACCTTTATTTTTATTTTATTTTTATTTCATTTATTTTATTATTCTTTTATTTCCTAAATTCCGAAAATCCCCCTAAAATCACCCATAATTATGCCAATATTCCTAAATAAAATTCTTTTATATTTATATTAATTTTACCTAATTTATATTAATTTTACCTAATTAATACCCATTTTTGGAGCCCATTTAAAGCTCATTGGTACTTAGTTTTCTCAATTTAAATGAGAAAACATGGATTTTCTAGGCCTAAGTTCTCCTTAATATTTCTAGGTCCCTTGGAAAATTATTTAAACATGCTTAATATTTTAAGAAAATATTAAGAGAATTTTCCGGGTCGTTACAATCCCCATACCTCGTGAAAGTTCATCCTCGAACTTAGAATAACTCCGGGTACTTGCGCCTCATCTCGTCCTCGCGCTCCCAGGTGGATTCCTCAAACCGTTGACCTTGCCATACGGTAATGTGCTTTGGGGAACGGGTTAGTACCAGAACCCAATCGATCCCGAATTCCACTTCTCTATCAGGAGTTAATCCTGGTAATTCCTCTGGAAATACCTCTGGATAATTACCTACAACCCTAACATCTTCTAGCTTCTGGTCCTTGGGTTGACTTACGTCAACCACAAGTGCTAGAATCCAGTGTATCCCTTGTCTATCATCTTCTGTGCTTTGAGAGCCGATAAAAATTCCCCGGTTCTTTTTCTCGGCTCTTCGATAAATTCGAACATAGAATCTGCTTCAAGTTGAAAGATCACCTTTCGTTTACGACACTTGACAGAAGTGCCGTATTTGCTCAAAAAATTCCTTCCCCTTATAACATCATAATCCTGCATGTCGAGTACTATCAGATCGCAGTAGAGTTCTCTTCCTGCGATTCCGACTGGCACAGCTTGTAGCACGGAAGTGGATGTCCTTATTTCTCCCGAAGGTAGGGTTGTCAATAACTTGCAGTCTAAAACTTGTGGAGACTTATCTATCTTCTTAGCGTAGAACATAGAGATGAACGAGTGTGTCGCCCCAGTATCAAATTATGCAGTAGCATACTGACTGTAAATAAGTATCTGACCTGTGACAACCGTTGAAGCACTCGCGGCATCCTCCTTAGTAATAGAGAAAACCCTGGCATCCGCCATAGTTGGTGGGGCCTCCAATCTCCCTTGGCTCATCGGGGTACCTTCCATCTCGGCTGGCATATAATGTAGTTTCGCTGGTGCACCCTGGTACGGAACAAGCTGTTGGGGAGGTGCCCGGTTCTTGGTAGGACAGTAAGAGGCTATGTGCCCTTCCACCCCGCAAATGAAACACCGGTTCGTACCTTTGCGGCATTCCCCGGGATGCATTTTCCCGCATGTAGCACATAGGGGAAACCTGGACTGTTTATTTGCTGGGCCCCCTTGGGGGTCGTCCCATGGCTGCCGTTTACCACCCTGATTTCCCTTCCCATTAGCGTTGGTACTCTGAGGTTTCTGACCTCTCTCATTTAATGCCTTCCTTTGCTGATTGATATTGTTCAGGTAATGCTCGGTGAGTAGAGCACTACTAAACAACTCCTCGGTGGTCTGCGGCCTGTTAACTCCGCCGGCCACGTTCAGGGCTATTTCGGGCCGCAACATCTTCAACATAAGTCGAACCCTTTCTTTCTCAGTGCGGACCAGCTCAGGGCATAGACGAGCCAGGCGATTAAACTTCTTCACGGCTTCATTGACCGAGAGGTTGCCCTGTCGGAATTCCGTGAACTCGTCGTAGTGTTTGTTTGTGACACGCATATTGAAGAATTCTTCGAAGAACTCTGATTCGAAGTCTGACCACGTCATCTGGTTCACCAGTCTCTTGGCCTTGACCCTTTCCCACCACATCCTGGCATCCCCAGAAAGGCAGAATGACGCACACTTGATCTTCTCATGCTCAGGCCAGTCCAACAGCTCCAGGGTACTTTCCATAGTCTTGAACCATGCCTGGGCGTCCCAAGGTTCGCCAGCACCCGAGAAGTTCTCCGATTTCAGCCTTAACCACTGGATCAGGTAGGCCTCCTGTCGTGCCACAGTGGTCGAGCCCAGCGGAGGAGTGTGTGTAACCGTAGGCGCCATAGGTATAGCAGTCTGGTTCACTGGTGGGGTAGTAGAATTTTCCTGTTGATTCATTAAGGTACTAATGGTCTGCTGTTGCTCGGTGACTTGGCGCTGAAGTTGGGCCACTAATTGCACCAGATCAGGCGTTGGGGTCGCCTCGTTCAGTCGGTTACTCTATCTTCTAGCCATGTTCTTCTTCACCCAAGACAGTATAACCAATATCAGTTTTTTTTCCCTACTCCTATATTATTCCAAATACTAATTCATCAAAGAGTATAAAATATCGTTTATCGTTACGTATCTTAACATACTTTTTTTTCATCATACTATCGTTCTTACTTGCGTATCATATCTTAAAGTCATATAACATCTTAAAAGTGCTTACTATCATAAAACATGCACAGGGGTACTTACTTGGAAGCTGCAGGAAGAGGGCTTGATGTGTGTGTAGTGAGATGGTTACTGCTCTGATACCAACCTGTAACGCCCGCTTTTTTTTTCTTTTTCATAAGCGGCGTTACGTTAACATGCTTAGGGCATGTAGACATCATAAGGCAGCGGAATAACATAACTTATACATGCCCTGTTACCATTCTTAACTTATTGACATGGGAACCTTAGCATATTAACTTTGAACTTAAGCATCATATCATGTCTCACATAACATCATATCATAAGGTTCCATAAGTCATTATTCAAACATATAAGTAAACATATAGTTTCCTGGGCCAAGTCACTACGATACACATGCGTTCTTGCCCTCCTGCTGCTTCCTTCATTGTCCCCTTGAATGATCTGCGGTATAAGGAAATAAGACTATAAGCACACAGGCTTAGTAAGACTCTTTCCTACTCACAAAACCATTCATCATTCATCATCTCATAATGAGCACATAAAACATTAACATACTTGGTGCTATACTTAGAACATAACATCTTACGTCACTTGTCGTATACATAGCATGGCATGAACATAATCATAGTAACATTCTAAGCATGGCATGATACATGGCATAAACATAAACATCATAAACATTCTAAGCATGGCATAATTCATGGCATAAACATAAACATCATAGACATTCTAAGCATGACATAATTCATGGCATAATTCATAAACATAATGAACATAATTCATGGCATAGATCATAAACATAGTGAACATTCTAAGCATGGCATAATACATGGCATAAACATAAACATCATAAACATTCTAAGCATGGCATAATTCATGGCATAAATATAAACATCATAGACATTCTAAGCATGGCATAGTTCATGGCATAATTCATAAACAAAGTGAACATTCTAAGCATGGCATAATTCATAGCATAAAACCTATTATAGCATATGAACATCTTCCTAACATAATCATGGCATAGATCATTCATTCTCATGCATACTTCTTAACATGAAACGTAAGCATAAAATCTTATCATTATAGCATAATGCATAACATGAATGGATGCATGAGTGGAATGCATATACGTAACGGATGCTTAACTTTTAAAACATACTTTTAAATGCTTAAACATAATCATCATACATCATTTGGGGTCCCCGGCTTGTACCACATACATACATCATAGCGCGCATCCCTAGCAAGTCCGAGGTCGCGAGCCCCAACCTACTAGGGTAAGGACAGCATAGTCGGTAGTCCCCAAACCGAGGCGTTCTTAGGGAATTGCAGGGCACGCATCGAAGGTAGTTTTTCTCTTCTCTAATAGATCTAGGTTGTAGATCGGTTTTGAAGCATGTAAACGAGCACTCGTAAATTTTTGAAATGGTTTTCTTCGCTCGGATCCTTTCTATTGGGGCATTCGGGGTTTCCGCGACGCGAAAAAGCGGTTTTCGCGGCCCGAAAAACCCTACTCCACCATAAGTCAAGAGAACAGGCTTCTTAGCCTTCTCTGACTCATGCTTAGTCCCTCGTACCAAGACTCCGCGCCCAGTTTCACTCACCGGGACTTCATCCAACCTAGCTTCCCAAGCTAGGACCTGGCTTCACTCACCAGGATTTCCAACACCTATCTTCCCAAGCTAGGACCTGCTTCACTCACCAGGATTTCATCAAACCTAGCTTCTGTAACGCCCGTTTTTTTTTTCTTTTTCATAAGCGGCGTTACGTTAACATTCTTAGGGCATGTAGACATCATAAGGCAGCGGAATAACTTAACTTATACATGCCCTGTTACCATTCTTAACTTATTGACATGGGAACCTTAGCATATTAACTTTGAACTTAAGCATCATATCATGTCTCACATAACATCATATCATAAGGTTCCATAAGTCATTATTCAAACATATAAGTAAACATATAGTTTCCTGGGCCAAGTCACTACGACACACATGCGTTCTTGCCCTCCTGCTGCTTCCTTCATTGTCCCCTTGAATGATCTGCGGTATAAGGAAATAAGACTATAAGCACACAGGCTTAGTAAGACTCTTTCCTACTCACAAAACCATTCATCATTCATCATCTCATAATGAGCACATAAAACATTAACATACTTGGTGCTCTACTTAGAACATAACATCTTACGTCACTTGTCGTATACATAGCATGGCATGAACATAATCATAGTAACATTCTAAGCATTGCATGATACATGGCATAAACATAAACATCATAAACATTCTAAGCATGGCATAATTCATGGCATAAACATAAACATCATAGACATTCTAAGCATAGCATAATTCATGGCATAGATCATAAACATAGTGAACATTCTAAGCATGGCATAATACATGGCATAAACATAAACATCATAAACATTCTAAGCATGGCATAATTCATGGCATAAACATAAACATCATAGACATTCTAAGCATGGCATAGTTCATGGCATAATACATAAACATAGTGAACATTCTAAGCATGGCATAATTCATGGCATAAAACCTATCATAGCATATGAACATCTTCCTAACATAATCATGGCATAGATCATTCATTCTCATGCATACTTCTTAACATGAAACGTAAGCATAAAATCTTATCATTATAGCATAATGCATAACATGAATGGATGCATGAGTGGAATGCATATACATAAGGGATGCTTAACTTTTAAAACATACTTTTAAATGCTTAAACATAATCATCATACATCATTTGGGGTCCCCGGCTTGTACCACATACATACATCATAGCGCGCATCCCTAGCAAGTCCGAGGTCGCGAGCCCCAACCTACTAGGGTAAGGACAGCATAGTCGGTAGTCCCCAAACCGAGGCGTTCTTAAGGTGCCCATCCCTGTTACCCAGCTCCGGTAGGGCCAGAACCGTGGACAGCTTCGGTAGTCCAAAACCGGGGCGTTCTTAAGATGCTCATCCCTTGGACCCATACTTCGGTCCGGTACAAGCCCATACATAAAGTAAAATACTTTTCATGTGTCATCATTCATCATTCATTCATAGCATACTTAACATAGCATAACTTGTTACGGCTCGGCCCGTCTACCGGCCCATTTACCGGTCCTCTCGACCGTCGTACCGTCAACCATCGACCGTGCCGTTTAGCATATTTATGCCTTAAAGACATAAGCATCATCTTTCATTCATCATACTTGTCGTTCATCATACTTAACATCATAGCTGTGTCTTAAAGGCATGTACTTTATCTTCATTCATAAGACAAGACATACATACATCTTATTCATAAATCATGGCATACATATATATCATTCATAAGACATGGCATGTATCATTCTTATCATGAACATAAACATAACATACTTAACATGACATCATTTTCATTCTTAAACATGGCATCATTTTCATTCTTAAACATGGCATCATCCTCATTCTTAAACATAAACATAACATACTTAACATGGCATCATTCATATCATGAACCTAACATATCATAGCATCATTTTTATCATGATCATAACCCTATCATTCTTATCATGGCATCATTCATATCCTGCACATAATCTTATCATACTTATCATGGCAACACATAAACATATACTTGAAGTTAAAGGCTAAACCCTAACCCTTGGGTCCTTGAGGTTGGCCGAAACATATGGGGTCTCTAGGGTATCCCAAAAATTTCCAAAAATTGTATTAAACCTCTAGTCATCATGAGAGTACATTAAACATCATGATTGGGATTTTTATCATCATTTTAGACCCTTAAACATGGCTGCCGAAACCCTAGGGTGTCCTAGGGTGCTTGCTTAGGTTCCTTCATGTTGGGCGAAACCCTAGGGTAGTCCAAAAATTCCCAAAAATTATACTTAACCTCTACACATCATAAGGGAACATTAAATAACATTATCAAGATTTTTGGCAGAATTATAGACCTGTAAATCATGGTGGCCGAAACTCTTAAACTTAGGGTTCCTAGTTTTGTTTCTTTCATGTTGGCCGAAACCCTAGGAAGTCCTAGGGTACTCCAAAAATCCCCAAAAATTATACTTAACATATACACATCATAAGGGAACATTAAATAACATTATCATGATTTTTCTCAAAATTATAGACCTGTAAATCATGGTGGCCGAAACCCTTAAACTTAAGGTTCTTAGTTTTGTTTCTTTCATGTTGGCCGAAACCCTAGGGTGTCCTAGGGTACTCCAAAAATTCCCAAAAATTATACTTAACCTCTACACATCATAAGGGAACATTAAATAATATTATCATGATTTTTAGCATAATTATAGACCTGTAAATCATGGTGGCCAAAACCCTTAAACTTAAGGTTCTTAGTTTTTCTTCCTTTCAACATCAAATCCAAAAACTAACCAATATATCATGCTAAAAATCATGGAAATCATAGGGAAATATTATACCACATGTGAGGGAGTCTTACCTTGGGTTTCTTGATTTTTCGAACCTTGGAAGAGAAGAAAATGGTAAGATCTTTGGACCCTTGCCTCCTTGTCCTTGTATCCTTGGAAAAAGACCTTAGATCTTGGGGATAAGACCTCTTGTGGAGCTTTTCCAAGGGGAAATCCTTCCTTGGGTGTTCAGCTAGGATGAGGGGAGGAGCAGTTTCGAAAATGTAAGAAATGGGAAGAAGAGGTAACTCCCAAAACCCCCCTTTAATAGCTCATTAAGGAGGCAAATGAAGAGTCTCTCCATGACTCTTCATCTTCTTCTTAATTTTAACTTATATCCACTTCATTTCCTCATAGAAATCCCTTGCTAGGTGAGTTGGTTAAGGCTTACATGGTTGTATAAGAGGTCCAAGGTTCAATCCTTGGCTCATGCACCTTTATTTTTATTTCATTTATTTTTTTATTTCTATTTCCTAAATTCAGAAAATCCCCCTAAAATCACCCATAATTATGCCAATATTCCTAAATAAAATTCTTTTATATTTGTATTAATTTTACCTAATTTATATTAATTTTACCTAATTAATATCCATTTTTGGAGCCCATTTAAAGTTCATTGGTACTTAGTTTTCTCAATTTAAATGAGAAAACATGGATTTTCTAGGCCAAAGTTCTCCTTAATATTTCTAGGTCCCTTGGAAAATTATTTAAACATGCTTAATATTTTAAGAAAATATTAAGAGAATTTTCTGAGTCGTTACAGCTTCCCAAGCTAGGACCTGGCTTCACTCACTAGGATTTCCATCACCCAGCTTCCCAAGCTACGATCTGGCTTCACTCACCAGAATTTCCATCACCTAGCTTCCCAAGCTAGGACCTAGCTTCACTCACCAGGATTTCCATCACCTAGCTTCCCAAGCTAGGACCTGGCTTCACTCACTAGGATTTCTAACACCTAGCTTCCCAAGCTTGGACTTGGCTTCACTCACCAGAATTTCCATCACCTAGTTTCCCAAGCTCAGACCTGGCTTCACTCACCAGGATTTCATGCCCAGTCCCCGACCAGGACTTAATCCAAATTCGCTCAACCAAACTTAAATCGTTGTCAACACTAAAACAACAATCGGCCCAGACTGCATCAACAATCTCCCCCTTTTTGTTGTTTGGCAACCCGATTTATGTTTAGGTATTAATGATCAATTGAGGTCAATTTAATTTTCATAAGGGAATCAAGATCCACCCTCTACAATGATGAACCCTAAAATTAATCAACCATTTTCTCCCCCTTTGTCAAACATCGAAAAAGGGTATGGTTATTAAGTTTAAATATACCTCCCCCTCAATCAAGGGTCTCCCCCCAAAACCCAAAATAATCAAAGGACAATTTTTGAATTGCATATGAGAGGCATATACCATAAATATATCATGGCAACAATGTATATGCATCATACGACAATAATTGTGAATTACACATGAAAACATATACAGAATTATATCATGGTCAAACATATATATGTTTCATATGACAAGTAAGGAATGCAACTATATCCGATACATAATCCTGATTGGTCTCCATGACCGATCAGGTTCGTTGATTATTTGATACAGAAATATTTCTTATTATCTTGGGGAGCGATCAGATTTCAGAAAAATTTCTGAAACTCTGATACGTTCCTGATCAGACAGCATTAACAATTTGCATTCCACAATAGGGGTGTAGACTTCATTAACATCCGATAATTCAGAAAAATTTCTAAAACTATTTCTCATCAAGGAACAAGAGTCATGATTCAAACAACCTTTATTGATTGAAAGTTCCAACACAGGTTTGTATCAAATCAGCATTAGGTTTTGTTCCAAGTATGATTAGGATGTTCCAATTGTAATTGGTTTGTATCAGCTTTATTCGTATCAGTATGATCAAGTAATCTGATACAATTGAATAAAAGGGGATCGGACTGAGAAGTTTTTGAATCAATCAGGGATTTCCCTGATCTGAAGTGGTCTGATCGGTCACCAGCTGATCGGGGTGAGTCCTGATCGGTCGGTGGACCGATCAAGTCTGATACAGAATGTTTTTTGAAAGTGATTAGTCTCAGAAATAGGTTTATTTCAACTCTTAACCATTCCCAAACCCTAATTCAATTAGTTTGAATTTATTTGATCCTAAGAAGTGTTTCCCTTTTCCAAAATAAACAACATGATTTATGTCCCTTAACTAAGTTTTATTCTCATCAAGATTCAAGACTTTAAAAAAAAATAGGTTTGCATCAAGGCATGATCAGTATGTGCTAAGCATGAACTTGGGTATCAAAAACAGGTTTGTATCAAAGCATGATCAGTGGAAAAACAAACAAGTCATAGAACCTTAGTTTGATACAAAGAAAGCATTAACCCTAGACCTTAAGGTCATGTTCTTATCTATCAAAGCCTTATGAGTGATCAGTTCAAACAAAACAATGAGGAAGTTGAGACGTAATGTGTTCATCTTGTTCTTAGATGAAATTTTCATGCCATAGATTAATATTAATAACACATACATTAAAGTCATGACATACTCAACTAGGTTCATCTCAAAAATAAGAAAACTTAAGCCATTGGATTGAAAAGTCATACTTCCAAGTGTGTATTAAAGTCATGGTTCCAACCGATTTGAAATCAAGTTTGTATTAGGCTTCCAAAGCAGGTATGCATATAATCATTTGAATAGAAAATTCATAGAAATGGATAGCACACATAATGGATGTATATTGCGATATGTCAACATCAAGTATATGAATAAAATCTGTGTCAGCCCAACCATGTAGTAGTTCTTTTCCTTTTCAAAACTTGTTGATTTATTTTGAAAGTAGTGTAACCTTGTGCATGAATATACTATCATTTGTTGCATGGGAATTTTCTTACTGCTCAAGTGAAATTCCATAACCCACTACATTCATGAGTATAACTTTAGCCTTGTGTTTGGTGAAATTTTCATAGTGTTTTTTTTAATCAATACTTATCAATGTGTCCATACTTGTTCTTTCGCATTCATTCATGTTCTATAACTCATACAAGAAAATAGGCACCTTAGGCTTGAGATAAAGCATTTCATAAACCATAAATTGCAGTAAACTCTGAATTGCAACAATAAACTTAATTATCCTAAGCAATTAATTATAAAAATAAGTTATGTGTCAACCTAAACCATTCATGTGAATTTGAGGGAATGGTAAGCACATTCCTTACTAGGAATGGCCATGTTTTTGGAGCACCAAATATCAACCACCCATGTTGATAGATGCTCCCCCTCAATCAATGCTTATACAATTCTAAATATAGAGGTTTTAGGTACCCAAAATTTGGAACCTAATGCATCAGCAATGAAGGACTTAGGCACCCATGCCTTAGTCTTTTTTTCTCTAACCTTTTGAACCCTAGAATTATTTCGTGATCTAAAATGGGTTCTAGTCATTAATGATATGACACTAGGTTCTTTAGGTTGGTAACCCAAACCAACCTTGTTGTAGGCCACTTTTTGTGAATTTAGGATCATATATAATGTTTTAGAGCTTGTTGAAAACTTCTCAAGAATATTCTTGAGGTTTTCAACTTCACTCTTCAAGCCCTTATTTTCATCCTCAAGATTTTTAACATGTAAATCATTGTTACCATGATCCTTAGATGTTTTAAATTCCTCTACTTCTAATCTCAATAACTTAACCTTCTTCTTGGATTTTTTTAAGCAAACTAGTTAGGCATGCGATGGTTCCATAGCACTTATCCAACTCAGGAGACATTACCTCTTCATCATCCGAAGATGATGAAGGCGCGGTTGAGGTGCTCCTTGATTCATTATCACTTTCTTCTCTCGAGTCCTCTAGTTCCATGAATGCCATGTGACAGTGAGTGTTCTCCTCCTCTTTTTCCTTCTTCTTCTTCTTGTTGTCACCTGCCACTAAAGCCAACCCTTTCTCCTTTGGGCATTGGTTAGAGATCTCATGTAGTTCCATTTCACAAAATAGATCTTCTAACTTAACAAAAAAAAGATCCTTGGATACCTTGTAGGCATCCACCATGGATGACCACAAAGTGCTCCTTGGAAAGGCTTTGAGAACATACCTTACAAGATCTCGATTTTCCACCTTTTCATTGATGGAATGCAAGCCGTTGAGGATCTCTTTGAATCTTCCATGGAGTTCACTTACCTTTTCATTTTCTTCCATGGAAAGTTTTTGAAGTTGGCTGAGAAGGAGGTCCTTCTTGGCTGTCCGGGTTTCATGAGTGCCTTCATGGAGCTCAATGAGCTTTCTCCATAGGTCTTTAGCACTTGTGAAGGGACCAACTTTGATTAGTTGGTCTTTGGTCATTCCACATTGCAAGGTCACGACAGCTTTTGCATCAGCCTCACCTTTTCGGATTTGCTATGCCGACCACTTTGAAAAATCCAACTCTTTTCCCTCCGCATCTTTAGGAGTGGAAAAACCTTCCTTCACCACAAACCACATACTGATGTTTGTCTTCAAATAAAATTCCATTCTTGACCTCCAATATGAAAAATTCGTGTCGTCAAGGAATGGAGGTATGTTTGTACTGAAGCCTTCTCCTCCCATGGCCATCTAGTTGACACTCGGATGTTAAGCCGCTTGAACAGAGCCCCAAGCTCTGATACCACTTGTTGGTGCTTGGATGGCGAGAGAGGGGGGTGAATATAGCCGGACACAGCTTTTTCAAACTCTTATTGAGATTTCTGCACTTAGGGTTTTTCTCTTTGGAGTTTCTCTACAATCAGGTTAGTAGCGGAAGCACACAAGAGCAGAAAACAAAACAGAAACAGAGACAACACTACAAAATCGCTAATAAGGAGGATTTACAAGGTTCGGGGATAACTTGCCCCTACTCCTTGGCGTGCCCGTGAGGTGGGGCGATCCCTTGATCGTCGGCAGATCAAGCCCCGGAAATCCGGATAGAATGTAACCTCCTTCTCGGTGGAGTGACCTCTCCACAGTATGACTCAACTGTTGGTGTAGAATGCATCCAAGTCAAACCTGTGTTTTGATAATGGCAACAGAGGTCAAAAGTTAAGTCTTACTTGTTTTCTAACAAGTGACTCTAGTGTGCAGGAAAAGTTCTAGCGAAGGACTGCTAGGCACTGGCGAAGGAATGACAGGGTAAAAAGCCCTAGCGAAGGACTGCTAGGCACTGGCGAAGGAATGCCAGAGTCAAAAGCCCTAGCGAAGGACTGCTAGGCGCCAGGCGAAGGACAGCCTGGGACTGAAGCCCTAGCGAAGGAATGCTAGGCACCGAGCGAAGGGCAGCTCGGCATCCAAGACCTGACAAAGGACCGTCAGGCAAAAGTCCAACCAGAGGAACGGTTGGCATCATGTAAATTCTCCCGAGAGGAGTAGGTGAGGACGCGTTCCCCGTCGAGGGAACAGTAGGCGTCGGTTCGACCTAGGGCTCCATTTTGGAGACCAAAGTCAGAACCAAGACAGCTAAGGCTGTATAAACTAACCACTTGATATTTTGTTGTGTTTTTGGACTAACCCTGGATGCAGGACCGAAGGAACGAGTGTCTGCAGCTCAGAGTGCCTCAAAGGAGTGAGGGCACAGCTGACCAGGGCGCCCGGAGTGTCCCGGGCGCCCCCAAGGTGAACACAAAACACACAAGCAAAAAGTACGCTTCGACAGTACATCCTGCGGGCGCCCCCGCTGCTCCCGAGCGCCCCCTGCGCTGCGGGCGCCCCCAGGGCCAGCTACCGAAGCTCCCTTCGAAGCCAAGCAGATAATGCTTTGACCCGGTCAATCCGGGCACCCCGAGCGCTCCGGGCACCCCGGTCAAAGCGGATCCCGAAGATAAGGGGATCAGACGCGACCGAGACTTTGGCGGATCAAAGGCCATGTGGGGGGCGCCCCCAGGCCCTATATAAAGGGCCCTCGACCAAGGCTTCAGGACATCAATTCACTCAACGCCTCAAAGCTCTTCTGCTCTCGCGCCTTGCTCCGGAAACCCTCCAACTCGAGCCGACGACGTCCCGCTGCTCCGAAAAAGTCGATCTACTCCAGACGTCGGTAAAGAAGAGCGTTCTTTTTATTTACTGCACTTATCTTTATAATCAAATTTTGTAAACCTTTTTGCGCCTATATAGAATTGCTCAAAGTAAACGGTCAACGACCGTGGGCCTTGGAGTAGGAGTCGACCCAGGCTCCGAACCAAGTAAAACCTCCCGTGTTTGCGTTGTGTGTTTTTAACTTCCGCTGTGCAACTTCTCTTAGTTTTCAAATCCGAAAGTTTTCCGATATTCACCCCCCCCCTCTATCGGTTTTCTCGATCCAACAAGTGGTATCAGAGCGGGGTTATTCAAACTTGGTGCAACCACCAGTTTAAAAATTTTTCGTATTTTTTTTCTTATTCTCATTCGAATTTTTTATATAAATTTTTTTTATTATCCTTATCCCGCACTACTAATCCAAGACCAAGTCTTGGGATATTTTTGTTAGTTTTCTTTTCCAGATCAAATGGCCATGCAAGAGGGATTTAGCACCGCCAGACCTCCACTCTTCAGTGGAGAAGTCTTTTCCTACTGGAAAAGCCATATGGAGGTCCACCTGAAAACTCAGGTGGACATGTGGATCATCATCCAATCCGGTCTGGAGATCCCCAAAAACGCCAAAGGACTTCCTCAAAGCTACACAGAATGGGACACCGCTCTGAAACGAAAGATAGAAGCCGACGTTAAAGCGACTCAGACTCTTCAATGCAGATTGACGAAAGAGGAGCTGAACCGCGTGGGCCCCTTCAACAGTGCGAAGGAGCTTTGGGCAAAATTGATCGAGCTGCACGAAGGGACATCAGATACTCGGATCAGTAAGAGGGACCTGCTCCTGAACAAACTCTACACCATCAAGATGGCCGACAACGAAACAGCAGCCCAGCTCCATGCACGAATCCAAGAGCTGATGAACGGTCTTCACACTATAGGTCACAAGGTTGAAAACCGTGACTTAATAAGGTATGCCTTAAACGCTTTTCCTAGAAACACCTTGTGGGCATCTATGGTAGATGCATACAAGGTCTCAAGGGATCTTTCAAAAATAAAATTAGACAAATTGTTTTCCGAACTAGAACTGCACGAACAAACTAACACCAATATGGTCGAGAAAGGTATTGCTTTCATTGCAGGTAAAACTGGAAGGACAACTAAGAAGAAGCCTGAACTTGAACCCGAGTCTAACTCAGACTCAGACTCAGAAGACGAAGAAGGAGATCAAACTAAGCTGGTCCGACTAGCCCGAAGCTACTACAAGGAGCTGAAGAACCGAACCAACAAACGGAAAACCGGCCGAAGAAAGGACGAACCAGCTGAACCCGCAAACAAGCCCAATGTGACCTGCTACGAGTGCAAGAAAAAGGGCCACTACAAGTCAGAGTGTCATAACCTAAAGGAAACTAAAAAGACGAGAAGAAAGAAAGCACTGCAAGCAACCTGGGACGAATCTTCCTCGGAAGAAGAAGAAGAGGCACCCCAGTCCAACCTCCTAGCTCTGACCGCCTCAGATAAAGTCGAGACTGAGTCAGAATCAGAACAGGACGACGGCGAGCTGACCTTTACAGAAGACGGCGAAATTAAGGTAACTGGTTTCAATAGATGTCAATTAAGTGAACTAATTTCATTTCTTTCTCGAGATTTGGCAAAAGCCAAACTCCGAGTCGAATCCCTCCGACAGGAAGTAAAACTCCTGAAAGAGGGAGCTGACTCTAAACCCTTAACCGAGAAGGTTCAGGAAGGAACTCCTACTCAAGTTGAAAAACTTGAAAAGGAGAATTCCTCCCTGAAAACTCAGGTTAAGGATCTTAGATCAACTTTAGAACGATTTACATCTGGTTCCAAGGGTCTTGACATGATCCTTGGAAAACATAAATCAATTCTAAATCGATCCGGACTGGGCTATAGAACCAAATCCCGGCAAAGATCTTACTTTGCTGTACTGAATCAGTCCAGAGGTAAAATTCAGGCATGGGTACCCAAACTGTGACTGAACAAACCGACTGGATCAAAACAGTATTGGATCCCCAAGGACAAGATTCACATCTTGCCTAATTATTACCGTGGCTTTAGTCCAGGGGGAGCCAAACTGAAAACTATATTTATTGTTAGATAAGATATTTGCCTGCAATATGATTGTTTACTTGTTTATTTAATTTCTGCAATTTACCATGCTTAGACTTAGGCTAGTTTAAGGACTAAACAAACTTAGCTGAAACTTGACAACATAGTATTGGGTGGAGGTGAGATGATAGTATGTTAGGGAAGCCAATTTGGCGGAACTAGCCGAAGCTACCGATCCAAGACCCAAACTAGTTAGACCAGAAATTTTTCAAAGAATAATTTTGAAAATGAAATTTTCATTAAAAGGCTTTGTCAAGGAAAGGGTGGATGATCCCATAAGGCTACGGCCAAAGAAGGCCTAGTGCCTCGCCAAGACCTGGAAGCCAATTTTTGAAATTCAAATTCAAATTATTTTTTGTCAAATTCGAATCTAACACAAAATTTCAGTTAATTGTAGATTTAAACATCTTTTCAAAAATTTCAAAATTAATTAAGTTTTCAAAATTTAATTGTTTTCAAAATTAATTAAGTTTTCAAAATTTAATTGTTTTCAAAATTAATTAAGCTATCAAAATTTAATTGTTCTTAAAATTAATCAAAATTTTCAAAACAGTCTTAACTATCAAAACCTGTCTCACGAAAACTATAAGGCTAACGTGATTGAAAACCCTAGACTAGGTGAGACAGTAGGATTAAGACTCAATTGGAAATTCTTTTGATACCCATAGTATGAGACAATCTTGTATTTAAGATCATAGTCAAACCATGGTCAACATAGTCAAACCATGGTCAACATAGTCAAACCACGGTCAAAATGGTCAAAGCATGATTAACACGGTCAAACCACAGTCAAAACAGTCAAATCAATTCAAACCATGGTCAAACCGATTAAACCATGGTTAAAGGTAGACAAGACACAAAATTTGTCTTTACCTACTCTATTCCGGGTGCCCGGGACCACACGGGCGCCCCCTCCCATAACCTTTTCTTTCACCCTAGGCAAAAAGCTGCCACTGCCCTTGACCAGGGCGCCCGGAACCATGCGGGCGCCCCCATCACTTCCAATGCAGCAAAAGCTGCAAAGCACCCTGTTGAGGGCGCCCGGGATGTCCCGGGCGCCCCCAACCAGCCAAAAGCCACTGCCTTTGGCAGCAGCCGCTGACCAGGGCGCCCGGAAGCTCCCGGGCGCCCCCATGGAAATGCCTATATAAGGCACCCGAATTCCCCTTCTCCTCCCACACCAAAATCAACCTCCTTCTTCACTTCTTTCTCTTCAAGAAGATCTTGCAAGTCCTCATCCTCAACTATGCCTCCCCGAGCTGCCCGGTACAATTTTAGTTAATTTTTTATTGCATTTGAATTTAGTTTTATGCAATACCCTCATGATTCTTTTAAATTTCCTTAACTTAGAAGACGCCGACCAAACCCGGCCAACCCCGGTGCCGAACCTAGTCCGGACCCTAGATTCCCTACCTTAGAGTTATGTAATAGGTTTGCACAAACCATTTACAAACCTATTAAAACAAGTTATCTTAATAAGCACTTCTTCACCCAATCATGCCCCGTAGCTATGAATATTATCAACTTCTATCAGTTAGATAATCTTATCTTCTGCACCCATACCATTAATGAATCTTTATGTGCAGAATTCTACAATAATATAATTCGACAAGATAATCTTATGTTTCACACTACTGTCCAAGGGATCCCTCTGACTATCACCCCTACTTTGTTGAACCGATTCCTAGGACTGCGACCCTCTCAGTCCACATTCTGCTGCTATCCTCCTAGGACTCCCCCATTTGATCCTCCCTACTTAGACATTACCCTAGATACCATCCACTCCTATTTCTATAGGGCAGACCTCCCCGCAAATAGACGTTTCCAAGCCGTTGAACTTCAGGCACAGGACTATGCCTTGTATAGAGTCTTGGTCCGCTGTATCCTACCACTCTCCACCAGAGATCTAGGGACTATGCGACCCTTTCATGCTTTCCGTCTATATGCCCTAGTCCATCACCTTGACCTAGACATTGGACTCCATATGTTTCATACCATTCTGCATGCATCCAGTGTCACGACCCAGGGACGAGTACGCACACCATTCTGCCACATCATCACTTCCCTCCTTCATCACCACGGTCGCGATATTACCGTGGGTGAAATAACCGCTATGACTGACTTTGACAAAATAGGATTTAGGAAATTCTCCTTAGCGGGTCTAGAGGTGTCGGCCACCGGGGTTCTTAGTTGGAGACGACAGCAGGCCGGAGCTCCGATCGACTCAGACGAGGAGGTCGACGTCGACGTCGGAGACATAGCTGCAGTAGCCCGAGCACACATCGACGAGCCCGCTCCACCGACACTCTACGAGAGGGTGACATATTTAGAGACAAAGGTTCAGAGCCTCCGAGAGGAGGTTGAGGCCTATCATATTGAGCAGATGGACGCTCGTCGAGCCGATCGAGAAGTGCCTGACGCATGATTCATCGAGATGATGGCACGATTCGATTCATGGCAGCCTGGCCCATCTGATCATCCCGGTCCTTCGTCTTAGATTCACTTGGCATTGTACCTATTTGACTGCCCCTACTCAGTAGGATTGACTTGTGTTTGACTGTTTGACTGTGTTGAACCTTGAGTACCTGCTTTATTCTCTGTTGACCAGTTTATGAGTATTTTCAATTCAGCAATTAGGATTGTGTTCTGTAGAATAGATTAACTTTATTTTTTTTTTCTGCTCTACTTGATTTAAAAATTTGTTTCTAAAAATAGAAATTGAAAAACTGTTTTACTTAATTTCAAAATCAGTTTTCATTTTCGACTTAGTTTTATTTTTATTTCAAAACTACCCCCTTTCAAAACTAAGGCTTTTTCGAAAATGGACTTAGCCTAGGCCCTAACCCTAGAACTGCATGCACCTATAGACTTAGTGTTGGTGCAAGTTGCATCAATGATATTCCTCTTTAGGTGTTTTAATGTTTGACAATACACTTAAGTCAGTGATACAATGAATAGACAAAGGGGAGCAAAAGTGAAGTTACCAAAGCTGAAGAAAAGTCTTAGTTAAACTAGGCATCGAAACCCCAAGTCCTAGCGAAGGGCTGCTAGGCACCTAGCGAAGGGCTGCTAGGTATCGAAACCCCAAGAGCTAGCGAAGGGCTGCTAGGCACCTAGCGAAGGGCTGCTAGGTATCGTAACCCTAAGACCTAGCGAAGGGCTGCTAGGCACCTAGTGAAGGACTACTAGGCATAGAAGACCTAGCGAAGGGCTGCTAGGCACCTAGCGAAGGGCTGCTAGGTATTGAAGACCTAGCGAAGGATTGCTAGGCACCAGGCGAAGGACCGCTTGGTAACAAAGACCTAGCGAAGGGCTGCTAGGCACCTGGCGAAGGATTGCTAGGTAATGAAGTCTTGGTCCAAGGGACTGAGCAACTTAGCTGAGCGATGACTAAGGAAAGGAGTAGAGACGGGTCGGGGTTCGGGCGTCTTGAGATCCGGAGTAATCGGAGGCTAAGCAAAAGTCCATCCGAAGGACTGGGTGGCAACCGTCTCCTGAAAGGAGTAGGTGAAGGGCGAGTTCTCGGGGATAGGAACTCGTGCCGATTCGACCTAGGGTTTCGTGCAAATCCAAAGTCCGAACCAAGTCCTTAAGCTTAATATTATATGCATATATGTTTTGTGTTTGTGTATCTTGCAGGTAACAAGAACCGGAGACAAAGCAAGCCTTGCGGTGTTAATGCAGGGTGCCCCAGTGTTGGGGGCGCCCCCATGCACCAGGGCGCCCCCATGCAAGGGGGGCGCCCACAGTCAGTGCTAAAAAGGGAGTTATGGTGAAGCAGGGTAAACAGGTGTCAACCAGGGCGCCCGGAACGTCCGGGGCGCCCGGATTAGAAGCTGTTTTGCTGTTTCGAAGTCAGAACACAGGATAAACCCTCACGGGGGCGCCCGGAGCGTCCAGGGCGCCTTGGTCAAAGGTCTTATCACCTGCAACGAAGTAGGCACAAGGATAAGAGTTGACCGAGTCTTCCGGGGTGCCCCCAGCGTCCGGGGCGCCCCCAGGAGGCCTATATAAGGGGCTTCGACCCCTCAGCTTCTGAGAAAATATTCCAGAGCGATTTTGATCATTCCGACCGACGACAACGCACTAGAAACGAGGCTCTACGACCGGGAGGCTCCAGGAGGAGGTGCGCGGCACTTCGGAGGTCCAGATCGGCCGAGCTTTAAACTTTGTCTCGTTGGTTTGCTTTTTAATTACTGTACTTAAATTTCTATATTATTGCTTGTAATATTGCACTGTAAGTCGGGTTTCTCTGCCTCCGGAAAGTCCGGGATGGAGACCAATAGTGGACGGGCTTCCCGTGCATAGGCCTTGGATGTACTGACCCTGGGGGGTCGGGAACCAAGTAAAATCCGCTGTGTACCTGTGTTCGTTTTGTTTCTATTTTCCGCTGCACTAACGATCTAAATAGTTTTACGAACGATGATTTCCGAAAGATTTTCAAACGGTCGATATTCACCCCCCCTCTATCGACGGCACCGGTCCTACAATTGGTATCAGAGCCAAGTTGCTCTTCACCGGACTAACCGCCGACGGAGCAACGACGCCAGGAGTTGAGGGGGAGCCCAAGGGTGAATCAGGTACATTTTTTTAATGTCTAATTTTAAATTGCATATTATTTGTTTCAAATGCAGGGAGAGAGGGCACTATAAAAATCAGTGCCCTACTCATAAAAATCGTTCATCACCGGCGGCAAAGGGGGCACCAGCGCCAGGAGTCCGGAGAGATAAAAACCATATCAGATGCTTCAAGTGCAAAAAATTCGGACACTACAAAAACAAATGTCCTGCAAAGGTACGAAAAATTTATGTTCCAAAAATTTTACAAGTTCCTGCACTGCCATGTGATAAAGTAGTTAATTCTTCTGATAAAGTAGATTTACTGCATAATAAAATTAACTTTTTGCATGTTAAATTACAAAACGTGAATATGACCAAAATATCAGAAATTAATTATTTAATTCAGAATATTAATTTAGAAATTAATAAAATTAACTCTGATAATTTTTCTGATAAAATTAACTCTGATAATTTTTCTGATAAAGTTAACTCTAATAATTTATTTGATAAAATTAATCCTGATAATTTATCTGGTAAAATTAATTCTGATAATTTATCTGATAAAATTAATCCTGATAATTTTTCTGATAAAATTAGTTCTGATAATTTTAATTCAGACAAAATTAATCCTAAGGATAATTCGGAATTCAAATTTGAAAATTCTAAGGATAATTCCGAATTCAAATTTGAAAATCCTAAGGATAAATCCGAATTCAAATTTGAATATCTTAAGGATAATTCAGAAATTAATTATGAAAATCTTAAAGATAATCTAGAGATAAATATTGAAAATATTGAAAATATATCTGAGGATAATTTTGAAAATAAAATTCTCCTAGATAATAATTTAATTATAGATAATATTAAAGATTATTACAAAACCTTAATTAGTGGCACTAATTACTCCACCTACTGTAAGGATATTGAAAGACTTAATCTTGAGGAGGATATAGAACTATCTAAGATAAAGGCCATAGTTAATAAAAATTACAAATATTCAAATAAATCAAAATTATTAGAAAAACATGAAAAGAAAGATAAAGATGAAGAAAAAATTTTTGAAATAATGAAAATGATGAATTTAAACCCACAATTATTAATTAATCATGATAACCTCAAAAAAAAACTTTAATTAAATCATAATTAAACTCAAATTAATTTTTAATAATTCAAATCAACTAATTCATAATAATTGGAATAAAATATTTCAAATTAATTCAAATTAATTAATTAAATCTAAAATAATTCAAATTAATTCAAATTAATTCAAATTAATTAATTAAATCTATAATAATTCAAATTAATTAATTAAATCTAAAATAATTCAAATTAATTAATTAAATCTAAAATAATTCTCAAATAATTCAAATTAATTAATTAAATCTTAAATAATTCAAATTAATTCAAATTAATTAATTAAATCAAATTAAATTCAAATTAAATCTAAATTAAATCTTAATTAAATCTTAATTGTTTAAATTAAATCTTAATTAATTCAAATTAAATCCAAATTAAATTCAAAATTTAAATTTAGATTAAATTCAAACTCAAACTTAAATTAAATTCAAATTCAAATTTAAATTAAATTCAAAATTTAAATTTAAATTAAATTAAAATTAAAATTAAATTAAATTCAAAATTTAAATTTAAATTAAAATTCAAACTTAAATTAAATTAAAATTCAAATTTAAATTAAATTCAAATTCAAATTTAATTTAATCCAAATTAATTGAAGCTTAAATTCATTTTCAATTAATTATTTTTCTAATCCAATCAACTCTTAATTAACCTGAACTAAACTAAAATAAAATTTTACCCAAACTATAACAATTAAAATTAATAACATTAAATATGTCAAAGTGGGTTGACATATTCGCGGGTTCACTCGACATGTATCAAATTAGGAATTTGATACATTCTTAGAAACTTAAATAAAATAACTCAAATTGGTTGACTCATGCATAATTGCCATGTCATGCATTTGCTATTTATTTTTAATATGACATGTCATTCATATTTAAATTTTATGCATAATTTAGAACGGCTATAAGAAAAAGAATGATTGAAACTTGATCAACATAGTATTGGGTGGAGGTGAGATGATAGTACATTAGGGAAGTCATCTTGGCGGAACTAGCCGAAGCTACCGATCCAATACCCAAACTAGTTAGACCAGAATTTTTCAAAAAGTGATTTTGAAAATGAAATTTCATTAAAAGGCTTTGTCAAGGAAAGGGTTGATGATCCAATAAGGCTACGGCCAAAGAAGGCCTAGTGCCTCGCCAAGACCTGGAAGCCAATTTTTGAAATTCAAATTCAAGTTACTTCTTGCCAAATTCAAATCTAACACAAGCTTCAACTAAATCTTAGAGTTAATAAATTAAGAAAAATGATTCAAGCATCTCACAATACACCTATAAGGCAACCATGCTTGTTGTATTGATACATCTAAAATGGGTGAGATGATAAGGACTAATGAATTGAAAAATATTTTTCGAAATTATTTTTCAAAATTATTAGAATATTTTCATAAAAATATATTTACAAAATAGTGCTTCAATATAATAATGTTTTTATGGAATTCATGCTTGTCTGATTGATTATATATATTATATATTTTTCAAAAATATATCTTTTCAAAAATTGTTTGACTCACTCAATTAGACACAAGCCTCTTAGGACAACACTAAAGTTCCTTAAGGCACATAGATAGAGTCAAACGATATCGGGTACAGGGGTACTTTTCATTTTTTTTGTTTTCAAAAATTGCACTTTAAAAATTACTATAAACCCTAAAGACACTTGTGTTTTTCGAAAACTGAGCTTTAAATCGTTATCACTTGTGTTTTTCGAAAAAGTTTTATCTGTCTTGTTTGATTTTGATAAACCCTAAAGACACAGAGGAATGTCCACTTCATAATTTACAAGGACACCTAGGATGTGTCAACTTTAGGGGGAGTATAAATCAAACTTCTGAAATAATGTTGATTAATTATTAGATAATTTATTTAATTTGTATAAACCTTAAGACTTAGAGGAAGAGTACTTGTGGTCAACAAGCTTCCCAAGACTGGGTCAAATTTAGGGGGAGGTCAAATTAAAAGAATTATTGAAAATTTCAAATGTTTTCATGCGCGGTATTTTCAAATCCTGTTGAAAACATAAGTATTCTTTCAAAATAGTATCAATTTTCAAAAAAAAATACTATTATTTTCAAAAATTCATCTGGTTTTTTTAATTTGAAATAATATCTTGAGTTTGGAAAATCTTCCAGGACACTTAGGAAAATGTCCTTGTAGTTAACAAGGTTTCCTATGATTGTGTCAGACTGGAAGATAAACCAAATCAAGTATTTTCACTTTAAAATCTTTACATTTTTCAAAATTAACTTACATCCTATTATTCTGTGACTTATGAAATTTTTTATAATATTTACTTGGGATGGAAAACTTCCAGGACACTTAGGAAAATGTCCTTGTAGTCAACAAGGGTTCCCAGGATAGTGTCAGACTGGAAAATTAACCAAGTGAAGTCAAATATTATGTTTTCAAAAGTACTTATGTTTTTCAAAGCCAAATATTCTTTCAAAATAGGCATAACATTTATATTTTCCAAAATAACATTCTTTCAAAAGTTATGCATTTTCCAAAAGTACTTAATTATTCAAAAATTCAATATATTTTCAAAGGTACTTATATTTTCAAAAATTACATAATTTTTGCAATATATTATTCAAAATACAATGCTTTCAAAAATTTTGCACTAAGTATTTTCAAAAAGAACCAAAGGTTTTTAATGTTGGTGCAAGTATTTTATTTTTGATGTATGACAAAGGGGGAGAGATGTGTGCTTAAGTTAGAAAAATTTCTTAACGAAGATCAAAAATGTAGTCTCAAAACCTATATCGTTTTTTTTCATTTTTACCCTAAGGACAGTAAGTTAGCCCCTTAAACCAATCTAACTTAAGTTATTGTCAAACATCAAAAAGGGGGAGATTGTTGGTGCAAGTTGCATCAATGATATTCCTCTTTAGGTGTTTTAATGTTTGACAATACACTTAAGTCAGTGATACAATGAATAGACAAAGGGGAGCAAAAGTGAAGTAACCAAAGCTGAAGAAAAGTCCTAGTTAAACTAGGCATCGAAACCCCAAGTCCTAGCGAAGGGCTGCTAGGCACCTAGCGAAGGGCTGCTAGGCACCTAGCGAAGGGCTGCTAGGTATCGAAACCCCAAGACCTAGCGAAGGGCTGCTAGGCACCTAGCGAAGGGCTGCTAGGTATTGTAACCCTAAGATCTAGCGAAGGGCTGCTAGGCACCTAGTGAAGGACTACTAGGCATAGAAGACCTAGCGAAGGGCTGCTAGGCACCTAGCGAAGGGCTGCTAGGTATAGAAGACCTAGCGAAGGATTGCTAGGCACCAGGCGAAGGACCGCTTGGTAACAAAGACCTAGCGAAGGGCTGCTAGGCACCTGGCGAAGGATTGCTAGGTAATGAAGTCTTGGTCCAAGGGACTGAGCAACTTAGCTGAGCGATGACTAAGGACAGGAGTAGAGACGGGTCGGGGTTCGGGCGTCCCGAGATCCGGAGTAATCGGAGGCTAAGCAAAAGTCCATCCGAAGGACTGGGTGGCAACCGTCTCCTGAAAGGAGTAGGTGAAGGGCGAGTTCTCGGGGATAGGAACTCGTGCCGGTTCGACCTAGGGTTTCATGCAAATCCAAAGTCCTTACCAAGTCCTTAAGCTTAATATTATATGCATATATGCTTTGTGTTTGTGTATCTTGCAGGTAACAAGAACCGGAGACAAAGCAAGCCTTGCAGTGTTAATGCAGGGTGCCCCAGTGTTGGGGGCGCCCCCAGTGTTGGGGGCGCCCCCATGCACCAGGGTGCCCCCATGCAAGGGGGGCGCCCCCAGTCAGTGCTAAAAAGGGAGTTATGGTGAAGCAGGGTAAACAGGTGTCAACCGGGGCGCCCAGAGCGTCCAGGGCGCCCGGATTAGAAGCTGTTTTGCTGTTTAGAAGTCAGAACACAGGATAAGCCCTCACGGGGGCACCCGGAGCGTCCGGGGTGCCCTGGTCAAAGGTCTTATCACCTGCAACGAAGTAGGCGCAAGGATAAGAGTTGACCGAGTCTTCCGGGGCGCCCCCAGCGTCCGGGGCGCCCCCAGGAGGCCTATGTAAGGGGCTTCGACCCCTCAGCTTCTGAGAAAATATTCCAGAGTGATTCTGATCATTCCGACCGACGACAACGCACTAGAAATGAGGCTCTACGACCGGGAGGCTCTAGGAGGAGGTGCGCGGCACTTCGGAGGTCCAGATCGGCCGAGCTTCAAACTTTGTCTCGTTGGTTTGCTTTTTAATTACTATACTTAAATTTCTATATTATTGCTTGTAATATTGCACTGTAAGTCGGGTTTCTCCGCCTCCGGAAAGTCCGGGAAGGAGACCAATAGTGGACGGGCGTTCCCGTGCATAGGCCTTAGATGTACTGACCCTGGGGGGTCGGGAACCAAGTAAAATCCGCTGTGTACCTGTGTTCGTTTTGTTTCTATTTTCCACTGCACTAACGATCTGAATAGTTTTACGAACGAAGATTTCTGAAAGATTTTCGAACGGTCGATATTCACCCCCCCCCTCTATCGACGGCACCGGTCCTACACTTAGAAGTCAGCATTTCACAAGCACCTTAAGGTACTTTTGGTTGATAACCTAGAAAGGGTTGAGATGCTTAGGTCTTTGCCTTAATTCAAGATGCTTTAAGTCTGTGCATCTGCAATAATTGAGGCACTAAATACAACTTACACAGCAATCAAGTTGAGTGTCAAGTTTAGATAATCTAACTTGAACAGAAACACTTAACTTGACTAACCCTAGCAAAAACTACTGTTTATAACAGTTAGTAAGTAGCTAATTGGGTTAGACAGGTCCCTACAGAGAAAATTGACTGATTTAATTTAAGTCTAATTATGAATTGGTTCAGTACAGCAAAATCTTACTCATTTCCTTTATGCAAGCTTATTTCTGCTATATTTATCTGTTTTGATATATGGCAAAGGGGGAGAGATAGGAAAGGATAGAGTAAAGTAAAATTAATTTTTTTAACTCTATCCTTTATTCAAAAAGATTTCAAAAATTTTCCTATCCTTTATTCAAAAATTTTCAAAAAATACTTAAACTTTTCAAAATTGACTTAAGTTCTTAAAGCTTTCAAAATTTTTACTTAAGCTTTCAAAATTTTGCTAAGTACTCAAGCCTTTCAAAATTTTCTAACTTAAGCTTGTCAAATTTTTTTAAGTACTTTAAGCTTAAGTTTTTTCAAAACTGTATAAGTACAATGTTACTAAGTACTTAAGTTTTTTTTAATTTATTAAGTACTTAAGTTATTAAGTACTTAAACTTTCAAAATTATTAAGTACTTAAGTTTTCCAAATGTACTAAAGTGTTTTAAAGTTTACTAAGTACTTAAGCTTTTTAAATCCTACTAAGTACTTAAGCTAACACTTTCAAAACTTTTGAGTACCTTAAAACATAAAGCATCAAACTTTTTAAGTACTCTAAAATCATGCTCTCCTATGTACTTTTAACTTAAGATTTCTAAGTACCTAAAACTTAAGTTTTCAAAGTACAGGTTTTTCTTACCCCACGAATTTTTGAAAAATCTAGGGGGAGATTCCTTCCAGGGGGAGGGAACAAAATTTAACCTTTTCATGTTTGCTTAAACTTAACTTTTTGAACTAGGGTTGCCATAAATCAAAAAGGGGGAGATTGTTGGTGCAGAATGCACCCAAGTCAAACCTGTATTTTGATAATGGCAACAGAGGTCAAAAGTTAAGTCTTACTTATTTTCTAACAAGTGACTCTAGTGTGCAGGAAAAGTTCTAGCGAAGGACTGCTAGGCACTGGCGAAGGAATGCCAAGGTAAAAAGCCCTAGCGAAGGACTGCTAGGCACTGGCGAAGGAATGCCAGAGTCAAAAGCCCTAGCGAAGGACTGCTAGGCGCCAGGCGAAGGACAGCCTGGGACTGAAGCCCTAGCGAAGGAATGCTAGGCACCGAGCGAAGGGCAGCTCGGTATCCAAGACCTGACAAAGGACCGTCAGGCAAAAGTCCAACCAGAGGAACGGTTGGCATCAGGTAAATTCTCCCGAGAGGAGTAGGTGAGGACGCATTCCCCGTCGAGGGAACAGTAGGCGTCGGTTCGACCTAGGGCTCCATTTTGGAGACCAAAGTCAGAACCAAGACAGCTAAGGCTGTATAAACTAACCACTTGATATTTTGTTGTGTTTTTGGACTAACCCTGGATGCAGGACCGAAGGAACGAGTGTCTGCAGCTCAGAGTGCCTCAAAGGAGTGAGGGCACAGCTGACCAGGGCGCCCGGAGTGTCCCGGACGCCCCCAAGGTGAACACAAAACACACAAGCAAAAAGTACGCTTCGACAGTACATCCTGCGGGCGCCCCCGTGCTCCCGGGCGCCCCCGCTGCTCCTGGGCGCCCCCTGCGCTGCGGGCCCCCAGGGCCAGCTACCGAAGCTCCCTTCGAAGCCAAGCAGATAATGCTTTGACCCGATCAATCCGGGTGCCTCGAGCGCTCTGGGCACCCCGGTCAAAGCGAATCTCGAAGATAAGGGGATCAGACGCGACCGACGTCCCGGGTGCCCCCAGGCCCTATATAAAGGGCCCTCGACCAAGGCTTCAGGACATCAATTCACTCGACGCCTCAAAGCTCTTCTGCTCTCGCGCCTTGCTCCAGAAACCCTCCAACTCGAGCCGACGACGTCCCGCTGCTCCGAAAAAGTCGATCTACTCCGGACGTCGGTAAAGAAGAGCATTCTTTTTATTTATTGCACTTATCTTTATAATCAAATTTTGTAAACCTTTTTGTGCCTATATAGAATTGCCCAAAGTAAACGGTCAACGACCGTGGGCCTTGGAGTAGGAGTCGACCCAGGCTCCGAACTAAGTAAAACCTCCCGTGTTTGCGTTGTGTGTTTTTAACTTCCGCTGTGCAACTTCTCTTAGTTTTCAATTCCGAAAGTTTTCCGATATTCACCCCCCCCCTCTATCGATTTTCTCGATCCAACATCAACAACAGGATATGAAATCAAAGTACAGAGACAAGAACACACTTACAGAGCACAAGGAGAAACGTCTACAAGGCAATACTCACAACCCAGCACAACCTCCGCAAGAGCCTTCACTTAGCTCTCCCTTGTCTGCTTGTTGATCGCCCTTGCAACGCTTCCAAGTACTCCAGTCGCAGCCAACAGATCACTCACAGTGTATACAAGAGTTACTTCAATTCAGAGTGTTGCTCAAGATCAGAGTTGTCACAAGAGCAGATCAAGAGATGTATCAAAATATTGCTGAGACTTCTTCGCCACAAGCTCTTAAGTCTCTGCCCAAAACCCAGGTCGCAGGCGCGCCTTTGCAGCTCCCAGCTGCTCCCCAGCTCATCTGCAACAGCCTCAGCTACTCCTGACCTCCTCTGGACTCACTGAACTCCCTTCAGCCATGCCCAGGTCAGCTCGTCAGCTTCCCAGTCGTTGCCAGCCCACGCCAGACGTCCGTTGTAACCTGAGAAGAAGAAACAGCCAAACCTGCTCAAAGGAAAGCCTCCCATTGACCCTCCTTGAGTGTTTGAATCCTCCTATATCACCTGCACACTTAGCAGTCACTTAGCAAAGCATATCAAATAATATCGGCAAGGTAGTAGAGAATACGCTGAAGAAACAGACGCGATCAGAACGTTTGACAGCATATTTGAATTAAAGTTGCCAGCTACTGATCGGTCACCTGAACGATCAGAGGGAACCCTGATCGGTCACCAGACCGATCAGGGACAGTCCTGACCGATCAGGCTCCAGCCTGATCGGTCCATAGTGAGAAAGTGGGAATCGCGGACTCCTTGTGATCGGTCACCCTGACCGATCCAGGGACCGTGGATCGGTCACCGGACCCATCCATAGCATTGTTGGGATTCCCATCTTTCGCAAGCTAACTCTCACTGATCGATCACCCGATCGATCAGGCTATGGCCTGATCGGTCTGGTTTAGGGTCTGATCAGGGCTCTCCCTGACCGATTAGGATCCACCCTGATCGGTCATAGTAAGGAACTCGCGACATCTGGGATTCCTCGGATCGTTCACCAGACCGATCCAGATCTCTCCCTGATCGGTCACCAGACCGATCAGGAGCCGAATAGAAGCCTTACAAAGTTTCTGTTCTCTCCCTGATCGGTCACCAGACTTATCAGACATATCTGGATCGTTCACCAGACCGATCCACAAAGGATGTTCGTGCCAACTTCCCTGATCGGTCACAAGACCGATCCAGCCCAGGCCAACTCCACCATTAGTCAAGAGAACAGGCTTCCTAGCCTTCTTTGACTCGTGCTCAGTCCCTCGAACCAAGACTCCGTGCCCAGTTCCACTCACCGGGATTTCATCCAACCTAGCTTCCCAAGCTAGGACCTGGCTTCACTCACCAGGATTTCCAACACCTAGCTTCCCAAGCTAGGACCTGGCTTCAGTCACCAGGATTTCATCCAACCTAGCTTCCCAAGCCAGGACCTGGCTTCACTCAACAGGATTTTCATCACCTAGCTTCCCAAGCTAGAACTTGGCTTCACTCACCAGGATTTTCATCACCTAGCTTCCCAAGCTAGGACCTGGCTTCACTCACCAAGATTTTCATCACCTAGCTTCCCAAGCTAGGACCTAGCTTCACTCACCAAGATTTCCAACACCTAGCTTCCCAAGCTAGGACCTAGCTTCACTCACCAAGATTTCCAACACCTAGCTTCCCAAGCTTGGATCTGGCTTCACTCACCAGGATTACCATCACCTAGCTTCCCAAGCTAGGACCTGGCTTCACTCACCAGGATTTTATGCCCAGTCCCCGACCAGGACTTAATCCAAATTCGCTCAACCAAACTTAAATCATTGTCAACACCAGAACAACAATCGGGCCAGACTGCATCAACACAATCAACCTAAAAACAAAAGTATTGTGACGGGTGGTAAGTCCAAGTGGACTCTGCGGGTATATAGAAAGATATGCATGACAAAAAAATAGCTAAACAAGCTATACAGAAAAAACAAGATATAGTCTCAACAATAGTATCAGAAATGTGCATAACTAAAATAACAAAGGACTGTGCATACCAGTAATCAGCCTATCATTATCATAATATGACTCGTACCATACGAGCAAGTGCAGGGCCATCAAACCACACAAAAGGTATACCTTGTATGTGCATGTCAAACAAGTGCAACAAATAAATACAACAAACACAATCAAATGCACAAATACATCATATGCACATGATGCAATATCATGGTCACCCATAACACCAGTCAAGCCACCAAGACATGCGATAATGTGTCGACCGATTCGGTAGAGTTGTGACACTGTCCATACTCTGCCATCACTGCTCCTGAGTGACCGAGTGGACAGGATGCTGGTGGAGCTCTCGCTCCGCCCCATGTATATATGGGGGAGATATCTATCTCATCTTCTCTAGTCTATGGGAAGAGAAGGTATCCCTGCCTGCTACCACGCTTTGAACCCACTACCCATCAGCGGTCGAGCGGAGCAGTACAAAGAAAATACATACACGCAGCGATATCTGTTGGGGCAATCGGCCCTAAGATGATCTGAAGGATCATGATGTTTTGATGTGTGGGCAATATGGTTAAGTTATGATTTGTGTTGGACTAATATGTGTACATGAGTGTGCAGGTGTACAGGTACACATGGACTTGGTTGATGTCTTCAGGTGATGGATGGCATGGAGGCAAGTGGGAGGCTTACATGCACATCTGAGGGACTGTTGGATAGCAAGGATGATGAGCCGAGGGATGTGGACTTCGAGGCTTACGTGAAGGGTGGCATGGAGGCAAGTTGGAGGCTTGCGTGCACATCCGAGGGACGAGGGCCGAAGATGAAGAGGACGTGAAGGCAACAGTCAAGGCTGCTGGTGAAGAGTCAACTGAGTTGTGAGGGTCTGAGTATGTGTGTTTGTACTCAAGGACTAAGCCGGGAGGGTTTGAGTGCGGAGAGATTTGTACTCGGGAGTGAAACCCTAGGCTTAGGTGTGTCCCAGTCGACTGGCCCATGGGCAGTCGACTGGTATAGGTTGGAACAGGCTGGCAGATTCGAACGTTGTGTATAACGGTCGAATCTGAGTGGGACCAGGTGACTGCCATTTGGGCAGTCGACTGGTAGCGGCTGTTTCAAATTTGAGCCCTATTTAAAGGGGCTCGTTTCCTACTATTTTCCTTGACGAAACTCGCTTGGGTAAAGTAAGTTAGTAGTCTATTGTGATCAGAGAGCTTCCAAAGTGCTGTGGCGAGGTTTCTCCACCCACAAGGAGATATAGATCTAGCCGGAGGTTATCCGGGGGTTGATCCACCGACGGATTCTTGGATTAGTCACCCGACCGGGGTGGATACCAAGTAAATCAGGTTGTTAGCAGTGTTTTATTTCTTATTTACTTTGCATATTATTGTTTCTGCTGCGCTAACAACTTTGTAGAGATCAAAACGACGAAAAGTGTTATTCACCCCCCCCCCCCCTCTAACACACAAAAAACGATCCATCAGTTGGTATCAGAGCGAAGGACCACTCTTGATCGGACTAACCGCCGAGGGAGCACCCGCTAGAGGAAGAAAAACATGGAAGACCGGTTGGGGGAGGACATCAACATACCACCATCCTATAATCATGAAGAATTCGATCATTGGAAGACAAGGATGGAAAATTGGCTAGGGATGAATTGGGAATGTAGAATGATCATTGAAGACCCATTCAAAATCCCGAAGGATAAGCTTGGCAAAAGGCTTCGCCCCAGATATTGGACAAGTGAACAACAAGAACAAGCTAGGGCCAATGAGAAGGTAATAAATATTTTGATTAATATCTTGCCTACTAATGTGATGAGTTGTATAGGAGATTACAAAAGCGCACATGATTTATGGAAGAAATTGGAAGAAGTTCACAAGAACTCTACACAAGTTCAATTAGTGGAAGAGCATGATGAAATAAGTTCAATGGTCCAAGAGGACCAAAATAAAGAATTGTCCATGTCATCAAGTGAGGAGCCATACACCTCATCAAGAGAAGAAGAGGAAGAATCAATATCAAGAATTGAGGGGGAGAAGAGACCCTCAACTATACAAGAGCAAGAGAAGACGATAACCTTCACCAAAGTCAAGTCAAAAGAGCACATCATATGCTTTGGATGCAACAAAAAGGGGCACTACAAGGATAAGTGCCCACTAGATAAAAAGGTGGTAATTCCTAAGTCCAAGTCCATTCAAATTAAATCTAATATGGGTTGTAGGAATGAGGAAGCTCAAAACAAAAGAAAGAGAATTCGATGCTTCACATGCGGGGAGCTCGGGCATTATCATACAAAATATCCAAGAAGTGGAGAGCTCAAGAAAATGGAGCACCTTAGGAAATGGGAGAAAGAAGAAAGGAAGAGGAGCACTTATCAAGGGGGAGCGCCAAAGGTAAGGGAGGTAACCTCTAACTCTACTTATGCTTCAAATTTTTCCATGAATGCTCAAAATGTTTGTATGAATGATAGAATTGACAACAATTGCTTGCCCATGCGTGTTTTTGATTTTAAATATCATGATAGGAATAGAAATAATTTTGTATGTTGAAACACCAACATTCTATGATGCATGATAAATCTAAGAACTCTAGGAATGAGAACCAAGACATAAACTCTAAGAAAGGGGGAAATATGTCTAGAAAAATAGATAGACCTATAAATGATCAAAGTAGATCTAGTGATCCTAAGGTTAGGAAGTTAGAAAAGGAAAATCAAGTGTTAAGAGCAAAACTTGATCAGCAAGAAAGAAACCTAGGTAGAGTCATTCAAGGGTTCAAGAGATTGAACATGATATCAAAGGACCAAAATCATAGGAATGGTAGGCCGGGTTTAGGATACCATCCTAGGAGGGCTAATGTTGATAAAATGTCATATTCAAGGATGCCCTATAACTATGGTAGAGAAAAAGTCAAAAATGGCAAGGAAAAGTCATTTGAAGGAAAAGAAAAGAAATTGACTAAGAAAAAGGTCTATAGGGTTAAGAGAGTGATAGTGGAAAGTCAAGAAGCACCGGAGGAGCATCGGTGTGGGCTTGCCTTTGTAGAAGAATTACCTAGGGAGGTAACTAGGGCTAGGAGCTCAAGGGAGGCTCTAGAAGCCAAAGTGGTTCCATGGTCAATGGATCTCAGGCGGTTTCCTTCTAGGAAATTGAAAAGGACTATAGGGTGTGCCAAGAGATTTAAAAGACTAAGGTTAGTCTTAATCCTAGAGAAGTGGCACACTAAAGGGAGAATTATAGAGAAAAAGGTGAAATTGGGATTTTAATTGAGACAAATTGGTACTAATGCCTAAATACCATATAACTTGATGCTATGAATTGATTTTGAATGAGTATGGGAAGAAGCATCAAGGTGAGGTCAAAATTAGAACTTTTGGGAAAGGTTTCATGATACATTTTAAAGAAACTCGAAGTTTGTACCAATCTTGGAATCCAAAATAGTTTTGGCTGAAATTATATTTTTCCTAGGTATATATAGGATCCACAAATCTCCCCACAAAATTCATAATTTTTGGGAATTTGTGGAATTAGTTAGACATTTCTGAAGCTCGGATTGGGAATCTGAAAACAGATACCAGCGACTGGAAGGCCAGTCGACTGTGAAAACCCACAGAATGTGATTACACTCTGGCCCAGTCAACTGGCAGGAGGCCAGTCGACTGCGAAAACCCACAGAATGTAATTACACTCTAGCCCAAACGACTGGCAGGAGGCCAGTCGACTGCAACGCAGGTTTTATAAAAGGAAAGGGCGCACTGGGAAAAGCCAAACCTAGGGTTTTGGTTGATCACCCCTGGCGATTTCCTCCTCCTCTCGACTCCTCTTGCATCCTAAGCTCCTCCTAAGCCCTAAAGTTCTTCTCTAAGGCCCTCCTCTACTTCGGATCTGCTTCTAGGGTTAGTAGAAACACTTCTTTCAAGTCGATCTCTCCTCCCTACCATCATGAAACACATAGGAAAGAGGTAAGAACTTAAATAGGTCAATATTTTCAATTTAAACTATGATTTGGAACTAATGTAACGATTTTTTGCATGTTTTCTTGTCATTTTCCGTTATGGGGGGGTGGTTTGGTATGCATGCATGGGTTTACCTCATTTTAGTTTGGCCTCTAAGCGATCAAGGGGTGAGGGATCCTCACGACAGTCGGGAGAATCCAGGTTTAGGTCGGTAGAATGCCGAAATCGGTTTGATCAGAATGAGTTTGTAGCTATGAATTGCCGGTATCTTAATCGGACTCTCTTTCAAGAGAAGTCCCCCCAGATAGCTAAAATGATTACACATTTTGGGATAGAAAAACTGGTATATTGCGAACATGATGTAAACCTAGAGCTGTGTCAAGAGTTCTACGCCAACCTAACATGAATTAACCCTGATAATAACCTATATGAGTCCAAAGTTGCAGGAGTCGTCATTCCTTTTTCAACTACTACATTATGTGCATTTTTAGATTGTAGAACATCAAATAATGCATCTATATTTTCCCCACGGTGGTTGAGCCTCTTGAGTTTCCTGCTGTCTCCATTAATCAAATTCATCTATACTACTTTTGGAGGCATAGGCATGAGTCTGAGCGCATCTTTGATGCAAAGCCTATGAGTCCCTTCAGTCATGTATTGTATAAGATTGTCCTAGAGTATCTTCTGTCCATCATCACCAAGGGACGTGCTAGGATCAGACTACCTCATCTGGTAATGATGTATGCTCTGGAGAGGAGATTGGATATAGATGTTACCCTGTATGTGTTCACCTCTATTTGTCATTTTTCCCATAGTGTCAATGGGAAAATATATATGCCCTTTTGTCACGTCCTGACCGAGTTCTTTGCATCCCGGGGTATCCGTGTCTCTAGTGGTCAGGTTCGATACCTATCCAAGGATTATGATCAAATAGATACACGACAGTTATCCTTGGTAGGTATCGAGTGTCGACAGGAAGAGTTTGTTTGGAGACAGCGCCCAGAGGCCTCAAGCTCAGATGAGGAACCTGGCGAGTTGGTGACACGTGCAGAGTTCACCCAACTTCGATCTGATATCCACAGGCTTCAGGAGGAGGCTCACGTCACTCGTGAGGATATTCATGAACTTCGGTAGACGGAGCAGCGGCTTGAGACAAAAGTTGATAGGATTACTAGCCGCCAGGACGACATGTATGAGATGATGCAGCAGTGGCATCTCACTTTTCAGGGTCCTCCTCCACCTCCAGGCGGTGATGATCACATATTTTTCTGATCATATGGTGCAGCTTTTGGGAGTTTTCAGTGTTGAGAGTATTTTCATTGATTGCTGTATTATACCTCTCAAACACCTTCTATTTTGATGATTGTACTCATTTGGATGACTTCAGGGCTTTGGCCCTAGATACTCTTTCAGGCCTTATGTCATGGTCATTTTTGTGTTTCTTGTATAAAACATCTATGCATTACTCTATTTGGTAGATTTATGACACGGGACTTGCTTTATTTTTCTATTAGGTTATTGAAATTTTATCATGACTAGATAGATGCTGGTTTGAAACTGCTTGAAATTTTGAAATTTTATGATGTTTCTCTTAGGCATTTTCCAATTAATAGCAATGGATGATTCTTGTATGATCCTTATATGTGTGTTCATGATATCATTTGGAAATTTTATATTGGTATGTTATCTAATATGGTTTGGTTGGAAATCAAATAATAGTTTTATATATAGAAGGGATGATCATTTGGACTCAAGAGAAAAAGAGGGGGAGCTCATGTCAAAATGGGAATATTTATATGAAAATGAGAAGTTTGGGAATCATTTTGAATGTCAAATGGAGTTGATAGAAAGTGGCAAATATAGGATACCATGATTAGAAGTCAATATTGATACAAAGTGACATTATTTGTGAGTTTTTGAGTTTGTACCAAAAGTCAAGCACGGTTGATATTTTTCATGAACCAAATTTTTCTAGGGTAGGGAATTCCTTAACAATCATGTTTGCAAAGTTTCACATTTTTCTAGATTTTTTTGAAATTTTTTATGCATTTCTGAATTTCGGCTAGAAATTCTGAAAGTGGCGTATCAGTCGACTGGTAGGATCGCAGTCGACTGTGACAGTGGACAGTGGGTGTTTTTGTGATTTCTGAGGGGGTTTTCAAAAATATGGTTGCTTCCACTTGGCACCAGGGCTTGGGTTGCTTGGGGCAATCTTTTTGATGGTGTCAAAAGGGGAGAAATGTGTGTGTTAAGTTAGGTTAGGTCGGAATTTAACTTGGATTATGTTGAGGAAACCTTGGGTTAGCAATAAGAATTGAAATCTGGGAGAAAGCATAGGTTAAGGGGGAGGTTGCCTCAGGTGTGTTATGCTTTTATTTTCAATTGCTTTTGCTATTATTGTTGGTATATGTTTACCTAACTTAACATATTGCCACACATCAAAAAGGGGGAGATTATTGGGGCAATCAGTCCTGAGATGATCTGAAAGATCATGATGTTTTGATGTGTGGGCAATATGGTTAAGTTAGGATTTGTGTTGGACTAATATGTGTACATGAGTGTGCAGGTGTACAGGTACATATGGACTTGGTTGATGTCTTCAGGTGAAGGATGGTATAGAGGCAAGCGGGAGGCTTGCGTGCACATCTGAGGGACTGTTGGATAGCAGGGATGATGAGCCGAGGGACGTGGACTTCGAGGCGTACGTGAAGGGTGGCATAGAGGCAAGCTGGAGGCTTGCGTGCGCATCCGAGGGACGAGGGCCGAAGATAAAGAGGACGTGAAGGCAACAGTCAAGGTTGTTGGTGAAGAGTCAACTGAGTTGTGAGGGTCTGAGTATGTGTGTTTGTACTCAGGGACTAAGCTGGGAGTTTGAGTGCGGAGAGATTTGTACTCGGGAGTGAAACCCTTGGCATAGGTGTGTCCCAGTCGACTGGCCCATGGGCAGTCGACTGGTATAGGCTGGAACAGGCTGGCAGATTCGAACGTTGTGTGTAATGGTCGAATCTAAGTGGGACCAGGTGACTGCCATTTGGGCAGTCGACTGGTAGCGGCTGTTTCATATTCGAGCCCTATTTAAAGGGGCTCATTTCTACTATTTTCTTTGACGAAACTCGCTTGGGTAAAGTGAGTTAGTAGTCTATTGTGATCAGAGAGCTTCCGAAGTGCTGTGGCGAGGTTTCTCCACCCACAAGGAGCGACAAATCTAGCCGGAGGTTATCCGGGGGTTGATCCACCGACGGATTCTTGGATTAGTCACCCGACCGGGGTGGATACCAAGTAAATCAGGTTGTTAGCAGTGTTTTATTTCTTATTTACTTTGCCTATTATTGTTTCCGCTGGACAAACAACTTTGTAGAGATCAAAACGACGAAAAGTGCTATTCACCCCCCCCCCTCCAGCACACAGAAAACGATCCATCAGTATCCACTAACCCATAAGTGATCATGTGTGCATATCATGTGCCAGAAGATAATAAGCTCACCACAAGGGAGTCACTGATCGTCGGCATGTAACAGTGCAGGTATGGTGCATGACACTAACACATGTAACCCCTACCAGGTCATCAACACATAATGCAACCAAACATGCATAAGTCGTAAACATGCATCATAAGCTGATCATCCTATATCCAGACACACATGCAAGTAGGACTAGAATCAGTCAATGCAACCATACAGTGGCGAGCTATGTTATAACTACATACTCATGTCCATACTAATGCTATACAGAATCGGATAAAAAAAATATGAGACTGTACAAAAAGGAAATTTAGATCATATCCAAGGTCAAGCATAAGTATCAAGCAGGATAACAAAGCGGTAGCAGATAAAGGTAAATATCAACCTACTGCAATAATAACAAAATAGCCATGCATAAAAGCTAAAGTAGATCTATAGAATATAAGCAAGAAGTATCCACCTCCAAGTAAGTGAAGTCAGTATCAAATAAGAAAGAACCACCCGCCAATTATCCAATCAAGACCCTGTATCAAGGGCATATTTAATTAGCTATTATACAGATATTATAACTAGCTAATTAGTCACTAAACCAAACCAGGGTTAACCTAATCATTTCCTTTTCATTTAATTATTTTTAATTAAATGAAAGGTTCCCTAATTACCCCATGTAATTAAGATTTAGGTTTTTGTTTTAAAAATCTCCTTTTTTAATGATTAATCCCTAACTAAACCCAATTATCAAAATTAGGTTCAACTTAGATTTAATCTAAAACTAATCGTATCCATATTCACACTGCAACCTAAGATTAGAGCTTAAACTCACATCAATCCTTACCTTTACTCCAAAATTTCAATACAGACCTATACCCATACCTCCCAGCAAAGAAGATCAAACGATCCAAGGAAACCAGTGAGCTACCATTGGAACTCACGACAAAGGTTACCCACAAGATTAGTAGCTCATCCCAAACTACACCAAATGATTAATAGCGGACCTCTGATCAATTTCAAAACTCAACAAAACCACTTACAAACTCCCACAAGCCCACAACAAAGGAGTTCATGAGATCAACACACGGAAGATCACCCACACGACCAAAACCAAAATTAAACTACAACTCAATCTAAGATAGAACAAAAACCATCCAATTCAAAACAGAGAATGCCACCCAAAATTTGAAGACTGATCAAAGTAGACAACAACTAAACCCAACAAATCCGATTACAAGATCCAGAAATATGATCAGTAGACCACAGGGTACCCACTCCAAGTCTCAGTTTCGCTCACAGTGGCAGAAACCAAATCAAACAGACCAGAGCAGTGGTTTTGAGCTCACCTTACACGACAGGATTTCCTCAAGCTCACGGCTGGAATCTCCCTGAGCGCCATAATGGAACCACACAGTAATTTGGAGCAGAAGATGAAGATATGGAGCCCAATTCCAATTCCAATTTTTAGGAATTAGATCTGCTGTCAAACACAAGAGTCAATTTCGTGTTCCACTCCTCAGCTCTAATCCTTCAGATCCAAATCTAATGCAACAACAATCCTGGTGATCCCTGAGCGAGGAGATGATCCCAGTGGCCGGCAGTAGAGAAGATTACAGCTGCAGGATTCCAAACTCGATCATCGATTTTAGGATTAACCCACGGATCCATGTGCCCTAATTAGAGATCCTTACCTGCTCTAACCCAACTAAGGACAGTGAGCTCCGAAGCCACTGGGGGAGGGTAAGATCAAGGGTCGTCTCACTCGATTCCCGAAGCTAGTGCCCGTGTGGAGGTGGAAGTGTCGGAGTTCGTCATCGGTACCGATCGAGAAGGAGGGAGACGAAGGGATCAGGTGAAGGAGAAAGCAGTGGTGGCTTCGGCTTCGATCGCGTAGGGAAGGGGAGACTGACAACAGCGCTGAGCCCTAACACCGCGCTTATACACTGGCCTTTTGCATTTTAGTCCAACTAGTTCACCTTTTTGCAATTCTACTCCTAATTGTATCAGATTCAAGCCATTAACTTGTTGGGGCAATCGGCCCTGAGATGATATGGAGGATCATGATATTTTGATATATGAGCAATATGATTAAGTTAGTATGTGTGTTGTTCTCACATGTGTACATGAGTGTGCAGGTGTACAGGTACACATGGGCTTGGTTGACATCTTCATGTGAAGGATGGTATGGAAGTAAGCTGGAGGCTTACGTGCGCATCCGAGGGACTATTGATAGCATAGATGATGAGCCGAGGGACGCGGACTTCGAGGCGTACGTGAAGGGTGGCATGAAGGTAAGCTGGAGGCTTGCGTGCGCATCCGAGGGACGAGGGCCAAAGATGAAGAGGGCGTAAAGGCAACAGTCAAGACTGCTGGTGAAGAGTCAACTAGGTTGAGAGAGGCTGAGTATGAGTGCTTATACTCAGGGGTTAAGCCGGGAGGGTCTGAGTGCGAGAGAGACTTGTACTCAGAAGTGAAATCCTAGGCTTTAGTGTGTCCCAATCGACTGGCCCAGGGGCAGTCGACTGGTGTTGACTGGAACAGCTGGATTCGAACATTGTACTGCAACGGTCGAATCTAAGTGGGACCAGTCGACTGTCATTTGGGCAGTCGACTGGTAGCGGCTGTTTCAGATTCGAGCCCTACTTAAAGGGGCTCGTTTTCTCCTATTGTTTTTGACGAAACTCACTTGGGTAAAGCGTGTTAGTAGTCTACTGTGATCAGAGAGCGTCCGAAGTGTTGTGGCGAGGTTTCTCCACCCACAAAGAGCGACAGATCTAGCCGGAGGTTATCTGGGGGTTGATCCACCGAAGGATTCTTGGATTAGTCACCCGACCGGGGTGGATACCAAGTAAATCTGGTATTGTTAGCATTGTTATTTCTTATTTACTTTGCATATTATTGTTTCCGCTGCGCTAACAATCCTGTAGAGTTCAAAGATCCGAAAAAGTGCTATTCATCCCCCTCTAGCACACCTTAATCGATCCTTCAGTTGGTATCAGAGCAAGGACCGCTCTTGATCAGACTAACCGCCGAGGGAGCACTTGCTAGAGGAAAAGAGTCATGGAAGACAAGTTGGGTGACGATATCAACTCACCACCATCATACGAGCATGAAAATTTTAACTATTGGAGAGATAGAATGAAGATGTGGCTCGGGATGGATTGGGAGTGTAGAATGACTATTGAAGACCCATTCGAAATCCCCAAGGACAAACATGGCAAAAGGCTTCGCCCTAGATATTGGACTAGTGAACAACAAGTACAAGCTATGACCAATGAGAAGGTATTAAATATTTTGATTAATATGTTGCCTAACCATGTCTTGAGTGATGTAGGGAAATATTCAAATGCATGCGAGTTGTGGAATAAATTGGAAGAAGTTCATAAGAAACCCACATCAACTCAAAGAATGGAAGAGGTTGAGGAAATCAACTCAAGTATCCAAGAAGATGAAAAAGAAAGTGAATTGTCAAGAGAAGTAGAGGAAGTGAGTGGAGGAGCATCCATTTCATCCGAAGAAGAAGAAGAAATGACAAATTCAAATGTTGAGGGGGAGAAGAGATCATCAATCATCCAAGAGAAAGAAGAGATTACCATCTCTGTCAAAGCTAAATCAAAAGATCACATCACTTGTTTTGGTTGCAACAAAAAGGGGCACTACCAGGATAAGTGTCCACTAGGTAAAAAGGAGGTAACCTCTAAGCCCAAATCAATTCCATTTGAATCTAATAAGGGTTGTAGGGATAGAGAAGTTCAAAACAAAAGAAAGAGAATTCAGTGGTTCACATGCGGGGAGCTCGGGCATTATCATACAAAATGTCCAAGAAGTGGAGAGCTCAAGAAGATAGAGCACTTTAGGAAATGGGAAAAAGGAGAAAGAAAAAGGAGCACTCATCAAGGGGGAGCGCCAAGGATGAGGAAGGTACCCTCTAAACTGACTCATGCTTCAAACTTTTCAATGAATGCTCAAAATGTTTGGTTGAATGATAGAATTAATAATAATAGTATGCCCATGCGTGTTTTTTATTTTAAATATCATGATAGGAGTAGAAACAATTTTGTATACCAAAACACCAAGAATTCTGTGGTTCATGATAAATCTAGAAATTCTAGGGCTAAAAACCAAGGAATAAATCCTAAGAGAAGGGGAAATATGCTTAGAAAAATAGGAGCATCTAGAGATGATCAAATTAGGTCTAGAGATCCTAAGGTTAGGCAGTTAGAAAAGGAAAATCGAATGTTAAAGGCAAAACTTGACAGTTTAGAAAGAAATCTTGGAAGAGTAAGTCAAGGGTCCAAGGAATTGAACATGATATCAAAGGACCAAAAGCATAGGAATGGTAGGCCAGGTCTAGGATGTCACTCAAAAAGGGCTAATGGTGACAAAGTGTCATATTCAAGGATGCCCTATGATTATGGTAGAGAAAAGGTCAAAAATTGTAAAGAAAAGCAATTTAAAGGATAAGAGAAAAAGTCAACCGAGGATAAGGTATGGAAAATCAAGAAAGTAAGGGTTGAAAGTCAAGAAGCCCCGGAGGAGCCCCGGTGTGGTCTTGCCTTTGTAGAAGAGTTACCTAGTGAGGTAATTAGGATTAGGAGCTCAAGGGAAAGCTCTAGAAGTCAAAATGAGTTCCATGGTCAATGGATCTCAGGTGGTTTACATCTAGGAGATTGAAAAGAACTCTAGAGTGTGCCAAGAGATCTAAAAGGCTAAGGTTTGTCTTGATTCTAGAGAATTGGCACACTAAAGGGAGGATTATAAAGAAAGCGGTGCAATTGAGATTTTAGTTGAGACAAATCGGTTTTAATGCCTAAATACCATATAACTTGATGCTATGAATAGATTATAGATGAGTATGGGAAGTAGCATCAAGGTGAGGTCCAAATTAGAACTTTGAGCTAAGGTTTTGATGATACACTTTAGAAAGAATAGAATTTCATGTCAATCTTGGGATCCGGAGTACATTTATTTGAAATTATATTTTTCCCAAGTAAATATGAGATCCACAAATATCCTCACGAGATTTCAGAATTTTTGGACATTTATGGAATTAGTTAGGCATTTCTGAAATTCGGACTGAGAAACTGAAATTCAAAACATCAGACACCAGTCGACTGGCTGGAGGTCAGTCGACTGGCAAACCTCACAGAATGTAATTACATTGTTGCCCAGTCAACTGCCCCAGGGGCAGTCGACTGACTCGCGGGTTTTATAAAAGGAAGGGGCTCGCCGGGAAAGCCAAACCTAGGGTTTTGGCTGCTTGTTCCCGGCGATTTTCTCTTCCTCACAACTTCCCTTGCGTACTAAGCCCGTCTTAAGCCCTAAAATCAGTCCTAAGGCCTCCTCTAACTCCAATCTACCTCTAAGGGTAGTGGAAAGCCCCTCTTCAACTCAACCCACGTGATTTCCAAATCTCAAAATGCAAAGGGCAAAGAGGTATGATGTTTAAGGTTTAGTTCTCCATTTAGGCTTTACATTAATACTAATATGATATTTTGTGTATGTTTTCTTGGATATTTTCTCTTTTGGGGGGGTCACTTTGGTATGCATGCATGTGTTTTGTGTATTAGGGTTGTGTCTAAGCGGTCTAGGGGTGAGGGTTCATCCCGACCAAGTCCCCAAGCTCCAGAGGAGTCATTATTTAGGAGCCGGGAGTGCAAAAAGAGGTTCGAGGAAAATGAGTTTGTTGTGTTGCCTTATCGATATCTTAACAAATCCTATTTTGAGGATAAAGCGCCACACATTATTGAGATGGTGACTCATTTTGGCATAGAACAATTGGTTTATTGCCAACATGACATTAACATTGATCTATGCAAGGAGTTCTATGCAAATTTAACTTGCATTGATTCGGACAATAGTGTTTTATGAGTCAAGAGTAGCCGACGTTACCATTTCTTTCACACCCATGATTTTAGCCAGTTTCTTAGAATGTAGGGCGTCCAACAATGTCAACACCTATTTTCCCAATGTCACTGAGCCACTTGAGTTTCAAAACATCACCGTTGATCAAATTCATCTACACTACTTTAGACGACATAGGCATGAATCTGAGCGTACATTTGATGCAAAGCCCATGAGTCCATCCAGCCATGTTCTGTATAAGATTGTGGTAGAGTGCATCCTACCCATTGTTACTAAGGGGAGGACAAGGATTAGATTGTCTCACTTAGTGATGATGTATGCTTTTGAGAGACGGCTGGACATAGATGTGTCATTGCATGTTTTTGCCTCCATTTGTCATTTTTCCCAGAGTGTGAATGGAAAATCTATATGCCCTTTTGCCACATGTTGACTGAGTTCTTCCAGCTACGATTTGGCATTCGTGTCACCAGTGGTCAGGTGCGACACCTATCGAAGGACTATGATCAAATTGGCACACGCCAATTGTCCTTAGCAAGGATTGAGTCTAGACAGGGAGCATTTGTTTAGAGGGAACGCCCAGAGGCCGCTGATGCAGGTGAGGAGCCCACCGAGTTGGTCGCACGTGCAGAGTTTGCACAGCTTCAGGCAGATGTTCACTGGCTCCGAGAGGATGCTCACGTCATCCGCGAGGACATTCACGGATGCCAACAGACGAAGCAGAGGCTTGAAGTAAAAGTGGATAGGATAACCAGCCGCCAAGATGAGTTGTACGCGATGCTGCAGCGGTGGGATTTAGCATACCAGGGTCCTCCTGCTCCTCCTCCAGATGGTGACGACCACATGTACTTCTAATCGGATGCCGCAGATCTTGAGAGTCTTCAGTGTTGAGAGCATTTTGTATTGTTATGATATTACACCTCTCAAACATTTATTTTATGTATTTGGATGACTTTCGGCCTTCTTGGCCCTAGGAACCTTCGTGATGGTTATATGTTGACAAATCCTATGACTCTATTTATTACCTTGTTCCTTTATGGTTTTCCTTTATGCTTGCCTTGATAGTGTTCTGATAGGTATTTAAGTGCTAACATATTGTTTACACATTTTGGTTTAAATGATATATCTTATACATATGCTAAATGATCCTTTAAATATTGCCTGAATAATGGATGGTACTCTTATGATCATTGTATATGTATTCATGATATATTTGATATTCGATAATGATTGCTATCTAATATGGCTTGGTTGAAAATCAAGAGGATACCATGTTTAGAAGAAATGATCATTACAACATGAGGGAGGTTTCAAAATGAATACATTTATTTAACAAAGGGGGAGTTAGGAATCATTCTAAAAATCAATGGGAATTGATATAGAGTGTAAACTATAAAATACCATGATTGAAACTCTAGGTTGATACAAAGTTGTTTTTATTTGGAAAGGTTTGGATCTATACCAAAAGTCAAGCATGGTTGATGCTCTTCATGCACCAATTTTTTCTAGGATAGGGAATACCTTAACAATCGTGCTTGTAAAGTTTCAATTTTTTCCAGATTTTTTGGAATTTTTTATTCATTTCTGAATTTCGTCTGAAATTCTGCAACCTGTCGTATCAGTCAACTGCCCTGGGGGCAGTCGACTGGTAATGAAGGCAGAATGGGTTTTTTGGTGACTTCTGAGTTCTATTTGGCACTAAGGGTTGAGTTGCGTGGGGTAATCTTTTGATAGTGTCAAAGGGGGAGAACTTGAGTATTTAGTTAGGTTTGGATTGAAATTTAACTTAAGTTGGCTATGTGATTTTAGAGTTAAGATTGGGAAAACATAACTTGGGATTAGCAAATTTGGGAGAAAGCATGGGTTAAGGGGGAGGTAGCCTCTTGGGTGATATGCTTGAATTTCAATTGTTTTTGCTATTGCTATTGCTATATGTTTACCTAACTTAACATATTGCCACATATCAAAAAGGGGGAGATTGTTGGGGCAATCGGCCCTGAGATGATCTGGAGGATCATGATATTTTGATGTATGAGTAATATGGTTAAGTTAGGCTGTGTGTTGTTCTCACATGTGTACATGAGTGTACAAGTGTACAGGTACGCATGGGCTTGGTTGACATCTTCAGGTGAAGGATGACATGGAAGTAAGCTGGAGGCTTACGTGCGCATCCGAGGGACTATTGATAGCATAGATGATGAGCCGAGGGAGGCGGACTTCAAGGCGTACGTGAAGGGTGGCATGAAGGCAAGCTGGAGGCTTGCGTGCACATCCGAGGGACGAGGGCCAAAGATGAAGAGGGCGTGAAGGCAACAGTCAAGACTGCTGGTGAAGAGTCAACTAGGTTGAGAGAGGCTGAGTATGAGTGCTTATACTCAGGGGTTAAGCCGGGAGGGTCTGAGTGCGAGAGAGACTTGTACTCAGGAGTGAAATCCTAGGCTTAGGTGTGTCCCAGTCGACTGGCCCAGGGGCAGTCGACTGGTGTTGACTGGAACAACTGGATTCGAACGTTGTACTGCAATGGTCGAATCTAAATGGGACCAGTCGACTGCCATTTGGGCAGTCGACTGGTAGCGGCTGTTTCAGATTCTAGCCCTACTTAAAGGGGCTCATTTTCTCCTATTGTTTTTGACGAAACTCGCTTGGATAAAGCGTGTTAGTAGTCTACTGTGATCAGAGAGCGTCCGAAGTGTTGTGGCGAGGTTTCTCCACCCACAAGGAGCAACAGATCTAGCCGGAGGTTATCCGGGGGTTGATCCACCGAAGGATTCTTGGATTAGTCACCCGACCGGGGTGGATACCAAGTAAATCTGGTATTGTTAGCATTGTTATTTCTTATTTACTTTGCATATTATTGTTTCCGCTGCGCTAACAATCCTGTAGAGTTCAAAGATCCGAAAAAGTGCTATTCACCCCCTCTAGCACACCTTAATCGATCCTTCATAACTCTCAAAATGTTTAGTTTTATACCCCCTTGAATCCCGGAAACTTTGTCTAAGAGCCCGTAAACCCTAGAACCTTTCCCGAAAATTTTTTCGGAGCGAGGCAAAGGTGTCGGATTTAATATCTTTCCACTACAAGGCAATGAAAATGCATCAGACTAACTCATACAATATGGATATGCTAACTTTTCAATCTTGTTCTATCCTGATAACAATGAGTATGCGGGAAAATTACTAATGGTCTATAACAATGTTGCATGTATTGTAAAGATTGATTTACTCGTAATGTCATATGTCTTCGCGCCTATATTCCATAAATGATTCACCTCGGCATCAAAGGTTGCAAAAAAATCTATTTGTCTATTTGGATTATGAGGACCTGGAATTAGCACAATAGGAAACATGAATTTATCTTTCATACACATTCATGGTAGTAAGTTATATGGTGTTAATATAACTGACCATGATGAATATTATTGCCCATAACTTCCAAATGGCTGAAATCCATCTGTGAAAAGTCCAAGTCTCACATTATGTGATTCCATTGCAAAGGAAGGAAATGTTGTATCTACATGTTTCCATGCAGGTGAATCACAAGGATGACACATTATGTCTCCTTCATGTACATGATTTTGATGTCAGATCATATGACTTGTTGTTGCAACAAATGCATACAAGCGCTGGAGCCTAGTAGTTAAAGGGAAGTAATACAAACTTTATAAGGAATATTTTTCTTTTTCTTCCTAACCATGCAACTACTATGCTTATAACGAGGGTGACTACTCATTCTACAATTCATTAGTTCACTAACTTCATTCCAAAAGATCATATAATTATTGATACAACAATGTATCTTCTCTACTGGCAAACTCGAGTCTCTAATTAATTTTTTAGTATTGTAGAAACTATCAGTCATGCAGTTATCTACTGGAAGCAACTCTGACATCAATTGACATATGTCATCATAACATCGTTCAGAAAAATGATATTCGACCTTCATATTCAATAATCTTGTAGTAGCAAATAATTGAGAATGACCAGAATGAATGTCTTCTCATACTTCTCTTTTACTAGCCTTCAGCATTGTCATACATTTTCTGAACTACAGGCTTAGGTGTTTCATCTGCATTTGATTAATCAAATGCATTCATTGCATCATATCCTGATAACAATGAGTATGCGGGAAAATTACTAATGGTCTATAACAATGTTGCATGTATTGTAAAGATTGATTTACTCGTAATGTCATATGTCTTCGAGCCTATATTCCATAAATGATTCACCTCGGCATCAAAGGTTGCAAAAAAATCTATTTGTCTATTTGGATTTTGAGGACCTGGAATTAGCACAATAGGAAACATGACTTTATCTTTCATACACATTCATGGTAGTAAGCTATATGGTGTTAATATAACTGACCATGATGAATATTATTGCCCATAACTTTCAAATGACTGAAATCCATCTGTGAAAAGTCCAAGTCTCACATTATGTGATTCCATTGCAAAGGAAGGAAATGTTGTATCTACATGTTTCCATGCAGGTGAATCACAAGGATGACACATTATGTCTCCTTCATGTATATGATTTTGATGTCAGATCATATGACTTGTTGTTGCAACAAATGCATACAAGCGCTGGAGCCTAGTAGTTAAAGGGAAGTAATACAAACTTTATAAGGAATATTTTTCTTTTTCTTCCTAACCATGCAACTACTATGCTTATAACGAGGGTGACTACTCATTCTACAATTCATTAGTTCACTAACTTCATTCCAAAAGATCATACAATTATTGATACAACAATGTATCTTCTCTACTGGCAAACTCGAGTCTCTAATTAATTTTTTAGTATTGTAGAAACTATCAGTCATGCAGTTATCTACTGGAAGCAACTCTGACATCAATTGACATATGTCATCATAACATCGTTCAGAAAAATGATATTCGACCTTCATATTCAATAATCTTGTAGTAGCAAATAATTGAGAATGACTAGAATGAATGTCTTCTCATACTTCTCTTTTACTAGCCTTCAGCATTGTCATACATTTTCTGAACTACAGGCTTAGGTGTTTCATCTGCATTTGATTAATCAAATGCATTCATTGCATCATAAACCATTAAGTTGTGACGACCCGCCTTCCTTAACTTCTCTTCCTTAAGGCGGGCGCCACATTCACTTAGCCTTAGCTTTACCTTATTCTTAGCCTTAGGTTATAACTACTGGACTTCCTTAAACTTGCTATGATTTTTTTTTTCTTCCTTCTTTCTTTTTTTTCAAAAAAAAAAACAAAACAACTTTCATTTTATTTGCTTTGCAAAGATTCGTTGTAAGACTGAAGCACTAACCAGCTGCTCTATACCACTTCTTTTCAATGATACCAGTCGACTGCTATATAGCCAGTCGACTGGTATCGGCCACAGGAAGTTTCTGGGCGCGGCACCAGTCGACTGGCCTTTTGGCAGTCAACTGGTGCATCGAACAGAAGGTCCTGTTCGATAGCGCAGTCGACTGGTTCGGTACCAGTCGACTGGCACGCTTGAAACCTGCATTTTCAGACCCGAAAATTTGTTTCAAAAGTCCACAATTCACATACCTCCAATGTATACAAAGACATAACTCCATTTCTATACTCTATACTAGTTTTATAAACATTTTAGCAACTCAAAACGAATCCAATAACTTGAAATTAGAATCCTTGCGAGATTTAACAAAACTATCAAAATGTAAGCAAAACACTCTAGAGTTTGTACCAAACTTAACCTCTATGGGTAGTTTAAACAAAGTCATTCATTCTACCACTTCAAAACACCAAAACACATGTTCTACAAGACTTATCCCAAAGATCTCTTCCACGGTTCCGCCGCCACTGAACATCAAAGTAAGTCCCTTCGCCTCCTTAACTTATGCTTTTTCTTTACCTTTATCTGCAATAGAAGGAAAATGCAACTAATAAGCAAATTGCTTAGTAAGTAAATCCTAACTCACAAATCCAAACGATAAAGGATAAACATGCTCTTTTCAAAGAATGCTTACTTCCAAAATACATGCACATGGGAAAACTTACATATACTTATCATGCTCAATCATGTTGAAAACATTACTTGCATAAAACATTTGCAAACTTAACATGCTCATACATTAAAACACTAACCTCTTTACTCTTACCCTTTATCATGCTTGCAAAGTATCAATGTGAACTTATTGAAATAAAGACATGTACTCAAAGCTAAAACACTTATAAATACTTATATACTTGAAAATAATATTCAACTTTCTTTAGGCCTTGACATTGTACCATGGTATCAATGTACCAATTGCGCGCTTCTCTAATAGGTTGTGGGGTAGCTAGCCACCACACCCTATTAGAGCTTCTTTCTATCTTTCGGTGGGCCTTCCATTTGCCTGGTACATGTCACTTTCTGAAAATAAAATACTTTCTTACTTACAGTACTTATACTTATCAACTATCTTACTTTTGCATAAACTTTGCACTTAAAACCCTTTACCTTTCTTACTTGGGACTTTCATCGAGCACCTTGCGTGCCCTTAGTCCCAACCTCATTTTTGGGACTCTTCACAAATTAAATTTTATCATGCTTAGCTTACATACCAAATCTAAACCAAATTAAATTTCTATCATGAAAAACATGCATCTTTAAGAACTTAAAACACACGCTAACCATAATCTTAACGCATGCATCTTAAAACATGGTTCTACAACAAGATCTTACATACGAAAACTACTCCTATTGTAGGTGAGTGATCTACTTACCCTTTTCTTGAAGAAAACTCACTATGTATCTCGAAATTCCTAGCGTAGGGTTCTTTTCCCCTTCCTTTGCAAGAAAACTTCACCCTTGGCCCTAGGGAAGAAGCCCTAGGTTTTCTACTTCAAGAGGAAGAAGAAGAAGGAGAAAACTCTCCTTTTCTTCCATGTTTTTCGCAGCCTCCCACCTTGCTCGCGCGGCCTCCTCCAAGCCCTAATGGGGTCTTAACTCAACTTATGTGGAAGTTTAAATACCTATTCATGAAATGGGCTAAATCAACTATAATATTATTTCGCTTTATCTTTTTCTGTGCTTGATACCTTAGCCCAGCTGGTCACCCGGATGCCCTTAAGGCTTTGCTTGCCTTTTGGTCACGGGATCAAATCTCACCCGACCCCTTATTTTTTTCTTTTTATTTTTAATCCAAAAAAATGTTATAAAATTCCAAAAAATCCCTAATAATACCAGAAAAATCCCTCACAAAATAAATCAAAGTTGCTCCGGCTCCATCCTCGAAGTATAAAATCATAAAAGTATAACAATTGAATTTAATTCAATTCTGTTTTTACAATTCATTCCAAACATGAGAATTGGAATTCAATTCCGAATGGTTTCAATTCTTTATTTAAAAGGTTTCCAAACAGGGTGTAAGTAGATGGACGAAAGTGCATACTTTTATGGTTATATTTGTTTTGTGTTAGTTATTGATTATTCTTTGATTTGGTAATCTATAATTTTATGAGATTCTTGCGATCTCAGGAAAAATAAATAATTAATAAGATTTTTTCAATCTTGGTCGACCGATCCAGCCTTACGAAAGTTTTTCATCGATTGTCAAGGTAAATCGGGAAGCGTTCGCGGTGAGTAATCCATAAGCCCAGCGTCCCAGGTTTCGCGTCTCATTTAGAGAAAAAATTCCTACAAAATACGCCGTAGTTAAGGATCGAATCGTGAATATCTGAAATGATAATTAATCGCCCTTCCATTACACAATAACTCGGGACACTTACGATCTCAAGAAACTTTGTCATGACAAGGCATTGCAAGCAATTATATTTCTCATTTATTAATATATATTTAGAAAAGATAAAATGCCCCCTTCAGTTTTCTATATGAATTATTAAACATAAAATTGTAAAAAAAAAATTGATAGAATCGTTTCTACCATCAAATTCTTACGTATTCAATCTTAACCCCAAAATCAATCCCGGATAAGATTGTGATTCTATAAACTATGAGCTAAATACAGAAAATCTAGATATCCAATTCTATGCCCCATCCATCAACAAATAGAAGTTGAAATTATTCAATAGAATTCTTGCTTAACTTCCTAAGGGCCAAGGAAATACATATCATTTTTCCATAGGAGAAATTTGTACAATGAAATTTCTTACATTTCATTAAGACAGTAAATGAATAAATGTTCCTGAACAAATTTATTGATAGAAGTTTGTCTATATTTATTTAATATACACAAAATCAAATAAATAAATAATTTTTAATAACTCATTAAATTAAATAAATAAATTCGAATTTACGTAGATTCAATCAATTCAATGTAGTTTATAAAAAAAAGGGAGGGATCAAATCAACTCAATGTAGTTTACGTAGATTCCGCTGCCTATTTATCACGGTTGTCTTCAGAAACAAACGAATCATTGAACCACAAAAGTCTTCGTCTAAACTCTAAGCTACAAATAAATCTCTCCCTATTATTAGTCCAAATTAATTTCTATCATACATCCGTTTTAGATTGCATCAATAATTAATCTCCAGGGCACAATATAACAGTTAATTTGAATACCAACTACATTATTTTATAGAAAATTTTATTTGGTGGGATGTAAGTTTTTAGAGTAGTTCTCGATTCGATTTAATTTGACGATCAATTTAAAATTTTTATAAAGTGAATTGAAAAAATAAATTATTAAAATTATTAAAATAATAATAATTATCGGTAAAAGACGATTGATTCGCCCAACTAGCATAGTTTGCAAAATCGCGATCCTGGATCGTAGTAGGATCGTACGATCCTACGATCTTAGATCTTAAATCGATCCAGAATCGCGCAGAATCGATTTTCGAGCAGGATCGTAGGATCGTAGGATCGTAAGATCGGACAGAATCGGATAGGATCGGACAGGATCGTAGTAGAATCGGAACAGGATCGGTGAAAGCTTTAAAAGGTCATAACTTTTGATTCGGATTCAACTACGTGATGTATAATATATCAAATCGAAACTCATTCAAATATCTATAGTTAGTTTTAAGGTTGAATTTAAAAAATATTATTTAAAATCATTTCAAAGGCCTAAAAGATTTTTAATCTTTTTTATTATTATTATTTTTATTTTTTATAGAGTTAGTGTTAAAGTTTTAAGATTATTTAAACATCTGTTTAATTATTTTTAGTTAGTTTTTTATCAATAATATTATGTTATATCTTTTTTCTTAAATGATAAATTTTTAGATGTCTATTATCTAATAGGTTGACAATTAAATTGGATCATCTTGTAATTAATGGAATATTCTTGAAGTTGAATGTGATTATTATCATTACAATGTTAATAGAAATTGTATATTCTTTCATTTTAAGGATTTTTATTAGGATCGTATGATTTTACGATCCGATCTCGATCGATCCGATCCTGATCCCAAATCGATCCTGCGTAGGATCGTGACTCTACGAACCTCGCCAACGAGTCCACACATTTGTTCGTACTTGTCATTGATTAATATAATACAAACAAAGACATTATTTTCGCGCGTGGGCGATCGAGTCCAGCTGTTAAGTTCGATGAACAGGGCATTAAAGAACACTAAAGTTCGGCTTTCCGTATAATCAATTGCCCCTTAATGGAACCACGGGGACGGTCATCGGCAGCCATGCATGCATATCCATCGCAGGTCCAGTACACTGAATCTGCCGAGCTTCACTAACCATGCCTTTTAACCATTAATCAACGTTCTAACACATTGTTAAGATAACAATTAACGCTTATGCTGATGCTAATTAATCACCAATACGGATCCAGATGTCACGTGTGTCACAAGGCACGACATGCATGCAGCTGTCGCTAGATTCTGCTCACGAGCTCGCCGTGGCAGAGACCCACCACCCAAAACCCTTCTCGCTTCTCTCTATTCCGTGCAACCTACTCTGCTCTCTGTCGACCTGCTCTGCTCTGCTGACAAAGAGATAAGGCTCTACTTTTACTTTTGCACTTTTCCATCTCTTTTTTTCCTTGTAATTTGTCGATATCAATGGCTCTTATGGCGAGATTAGTCCCCACTGTTAATGCTCTTTGGTGCGTATAAAACCCCCAAACGTTAACAGAGGCACTCACAGCTTCTTCCCTTCTTATCCCCCATGGCTTGTACTCTGGTTTTTCGTCTTTTCTTGGCTTCTTTAGTGGTGGAATGCTACCTCGGCGGCAGATCCTTCGCGGCCTTGGTGGAGGAGCAACCGCTCAAGATGGCCTACCATAAGGGAGCTCTGCTCACCGGGAACGTCTCCGTACACCTCGTCTTCTACGGCGAGTTCACCGCTCCGCAGCGCAGTGTCATCTCGGACTTCGTCGCGTCCCTTTCTAGCACAAAGTACTCGCTCGAGCCCTCCGTCGCTTCCTGGTGGGGGACGCTAGCCAAATACTACGCCACGCCTAAGTCGCCGCTCCCGCGGCTGGTCCTCGGGAAGCAGCTCCTCGACGCTGAGTACTCCCTCGGTCGCTTTCTCACCGACGCCGACCTCGGCGAGTTGGCGGCCCGCGCCGCTTCGCATCGCAGGGGATCTTTGGGCGTCGTGCTCACGGCGTCCGATGTGGCCGTGGAGCGGTTCTGCATGAGTCGGTGCGGCTCCCACGGGCGTGCGCCCCAGCCCTCTGGAGGCCGGTTCGCCTACGTCTGGGTTGGCGACTCGGCGAGTCAATGTCCCGGGCAGTGCGCGTGGCCGTTCCACCAGCCGCTGTACGGCCCGCAGGTTCCGCCGTTGGTGCCTCCGAACGGCGACGTTGGGGCGGACGGCGCGGTGATCAACCTGGCGAGCATGCTGGCCGGCGCCGCCACCAACCCGTTCGGCGACGGGTTCTTCCAGGGGCCGAGGGCGGCGCCGCTGGAAGCCGCGACGGCATGTCCCGGAGTCTTCGGCAAGGGGGCGTACCCGGGTTACCCAGGGGAACTCCTACTGGACGCCGTCACTGGGGCCAGCTACAACGCGCGCGGGGCCCACGGGAGGAGGTTCCTTTTGCCCGCGCTGTTTGACCCATTGACCTCTTCTTGCTCCACGTTGGTCTAGTTGATTGGCTCACGAACATACGTGTCCTCTGTCTGTATATGAATTATCACGAGGGGGTTGTGGCTTTGTGATATAAAAGCCCCTTTTTGTAAATACCTAATAAATCAACGGTGAATTGCAGTAAACTCCTTAATGGGGAGTCAAACTTTGCAATTAGTCCCTATTTGTGTTTTTTTTTGTGTTAATTCTCTAACGGATTGAGTATGAAAAAGTGAAAATTGAGTATATATCAGTGAAAAATGAGTATAAAAGAATGAAAAGTGAGTATAAAAGAGTTAAAATTGAATATGTAATTTTTTAATGTGATAGATAGAATTTTATATGTTTAATTTTTTAACTTTTATACTCAATTTTTTAATTTTTATACTCATAAAGTTGTCTTGTCAATTTCATCAGGAATTGTATGCAAATAAAAATTTAGTTAGGGATTATATGTAAATGTAAGTTTGGAAATGGAGAGTTAAAATAAATTTACCCATAAATCAAACTGTGTTGATAGATTAGATTATCTTTGCACTCATTTAAAACAAGCCAACGAGTCACGATGCAATGGCCAGATCTCAAAAATGTCAAGGAGGATACTTAACTGCGGTTAGATCTAAAGAATTAGATACATCAATTAAAATTCTCTCTTTTTTAAAATTGTTACTCTTCTCCGGCCTATCATGCAAGTATGGTGCACAGCATATAGTGTTCATGTAGTTTTTAAAGTAGTCATGATTAGATTCTCATTTGTGAAGTAGTGATTTTTTTTACCTCTTCAGAATTTTTTTTTCTTCCGGTCAAAAGATAAATTTAAGAGGTTGAGTATGATAGTTTGTATCCACCATATCAATAATTTTATATTCAATTTTTACTTTTTTATATTCAAGTTTTATCCTTTTATACTCAGTTTTCACTAATATATATTTAATTTTCTTCCTTTTATATTTAAATCCATCAGCGAATAAAAACAAAAAAAAATTTATGTGGGGAGTGATTGTAAAATTCAAAAGGCTATTGAAGATTTAATGCAAATTTATCGTTAGATTGTATAGTAAGTTTTAAAGCATTTCATCCAATAAATGAAAGAATTATTACAAACTAATAATAAGCTAGTAATTGAAGACTGCGTGGTTGTGTATGATCCTCTCTGTTTCCGTCAACCGAATGCCGAAACTATAAGGTAGAGCAGGATGACGTGGATGGATCGAAAAGAGCAGGGACCAAGAACTTCCTCCCCCTGGTTCCGTAGGAGTTGTAACTGGCTCCTGTGGCCGGGTCCACCAGTAGGTTCCCTGCGTACCCTGGGTACGCTCCCTTCCCGTAGACTCCGGTGCACGCCGTCGCCGCCTCCAGCGGCGCTTCCTTCGGACCCTGGAAGAATCCGTTGCCGAAGGGGTTGGTGGCGGTTCCGGCGAGCAGAGCGGCTAGATTAATCATCATCCCGTCCATCCCGACGTCTCCGTTTGGCGCCACGAGCGGCGGAGACTGCGGCCCATACTCCGGTTGATGGAACGGCCACGCGCACAGCCCGGGGCACTGCTTCGCCGAGTTCCCAACCCACACGTAGGCGAACCGCCCAGCGCCGCTCCGCGCCGACGCCGCGTGAGTGCCGCACCGGCTCACGCAGAAGCCATCCGCGGCCACATCCTCGGCGGTGAGCACCACATTCACAGCGCCACGCGGCGCACCGCGGGCGGCGAGTTTGGCGAGGTCAGCATCGCCGAGGGAACGGCCGAAGGAATAGCCCTCGTCGAGAATCTGCTCGCCGAGGTAGATCTTGGGCGGGCGGGTGCGGGAGGCGGCGTAGTACCGGGCAAGCCCGCGCCACCAGGTGGCAACTGAGGGCTCGAAGGACCCCTTGTTGTGGCGGGAGTGCGGAGAGAGTGAGGCAACGAAGTCGGAGACGATGGCGCGTTGGGCAGCGGAGAAGCTACCGTAGAAGATGAGATTGACAGAGATGTTGCCGGTGAGGAGGGCGCCCTTGTGGTAGGTCATGGAGAGCGGCTGCTCCACCACCAAGGCGGAGAGAGTAGTTCTGCCGCCGCGGCACAACTGGAAAGCGAAGGAGAGCAGAAACAACAAGAAGACAAAGGTAGAAGAGATCATCGCCATGTATGGAGAGAGCGAGAAGAGCTTGCTCTGTAAGATGAGAAGTTGTTTGTTTATATAGAGCTGGGAAAGAAGTTAAAATTTGAACGGGGAAGTAAAAAGAAGAGCTGGATGACTGATGAGGGAACGGTCACTGGAAGGACCCTGGACTTTCACTCGTTCCCAGCTGGCATTGCTTTCTTTGACGAAACCATCCTTGGATGATTTTCAAAATAAAATTATAGCGCCGGACAGAATAGGGGTATTTTTGGAACAATGAGTTTAGCTTCTCGAGGCATTTAAATCCGGAAGGAGTTATGGAATTGGGATGCGGACACGTGACAGCTGTCGAGGACTGGCCGGAGCGTGGCAGAGTGCGCCGAATAATCTCGTGAGTCCCACTCTTCGGCGCGTCGCCGTACTCATGCCACGTTGGCGTCAGCTCATTTCCTAAGGGAAATGGAGATGATGTCAGTGATGATGTAATAATTAAAATCTTAAAAGTATTATATTTATCTGAGTGTAAGTTTAATCGATTACAATTTACAAATGGCTGGGGTTCCGCCGCCGGCGAATGACGTCGTCACTTACGTCTCGCGGTGGCTCTCTGTCCCGTGGCCTTCTGCAAGCCCTATTAAAGCCGCTTGCAGATATCACCTCGGCAAATCCATCTACGACAGATCATTGGGCCATGGGTTGGAGAGGCATCCTCGGCTTCGAGTACGGCATCGTGCAGGCGCCCCTGGGCCCCGATATCTCCGGCCCGGAGCTCGTCGCAGCCGTCGCCAACGCTGGCGCCATCGGCCTCCTCCGAGCGCCTGATTGGGTACTAACCTTTCACTTTATTCTTCCTTCGATCGTTTAAGTTGGATAACGTATTTTTATATTCGTTAGAAAAGGGCAGTTCCAAGAAATTCACTGAATTTACTGTTTTTCTTTTCTCCTGTTAAATTGATTAAGCAACTTATCTTCAAGTTCCTTTAGCACTTCCAATGAGCTTTCTAATCATCTTGTCCTCTACATCTTGAATTTTTTTTTCCCCCCAGGAGGCACCTGATCACCTGCGGGACTTGATACAAAAAACTAGAACTTTGACAGACAAACCGTTTGGGGTCGGTATGGTTCTAAGTTTTCCACACAGAGAAAACCTGAAGGTTGTGTTGGAAGAACAAGTTGCAATATTGCAAGTTTACTGGGGAGAGTTCCCAAAAGAACTCGTTTCAGAGGCACATCTTGCAGGAGTCAAGGTCATTCACCAAGTAGGTAGTATGATACACTTCAGAAATTGCCTGAATAAACTATTTACTAAAGCCTTTCAAGATGTTAGTAAATTACATCAATCGAGATTCTTGAGATTTTCTAAGCGATCACTTTAATTGCCTTCTGCTAAAAAATTCAATTTCTTGCATAGATTGGTTCTTTTGAGGAAGCCAAGAAAGCCAAATGTGCTGGAGTTGATGCTATTATTGTTCAAGGTCGTGAAGCTGGGGGGCATGTAATTGGTCAGGTATTATTATTACCGAGCTATATCATTATGATCGGTTAACTGAATTCTTACATTTACATCCTATTTGGAAAGGAGTGGAATTGCATTCCTTCAGGAATTGGAATTCAATTCTACCGTTTGGAACACATTTTTAACTAGGAATTGATAAGGAATTGGAATTTAATTCCCTTCAATTCTTTCAAAATAAATCAGACCTAAAGAGGTCTGATTTGTGAAGGGAATTGCTCTAACAAATAAAAATTACTAAATAACTCTTATTTCTCACTCAGCGTCATTTTAGATGAAGGACAAAATGATAAAAATATAAGAATTCAATTCAATTCTAATAGATTCTAAATCAAGGAATTCAATTCAATTCTATTATTTACTAACTCATTCCAAACACTAATGGAATTCAATTCCGGATGGAATTTAATTCAATTCCTTTACTTAAAAAATTTTCAAACATGGTGTTAGATATATGATGCACAAACTTTTGCAAATGCTTATGGTGTTTATGTCATGCACATATTGAATACCTTATCTATATTGTGTTTCTGCGGTTATTTGGATTTTGGAGCACATCACGTAAATCTCCTCAAGATTTCATAATAATTGTATGTATGCCATATTTGCATTGGATGTTTTTACAGCATTGGTTATGACTGTATCATAGGTAAGAGTTTACAAAGGATTGATATTTTTCTCTTAAGTTATTAGTATAACTCAAAAACATATATTCATCAGTTGGATTTATTGACTATATATTTTTTTGGAATTACTATGATGCAAATGTCTGTCTCTTTCTGTTTCTAAATTGTGTTCATGCCTATGATTCATATCTTATCTTAGAAAAGAAACTGCTAATACTTCATAGCTTATTTTCTAAATGAAAATGCATATGATTGATAGCTCTGAATCATATTGAAGTTCTTAAAGCTGTCTTGAGATCGAACTGTTCTTCTGGTATTATAGATGGTTTCCTTAAGCAGGATGGATTAATCTCGCTACTGCCAAGAGTAGTAGACTTGGTGTCAGATTGTGATATTCCTGTCATTGCTGCGGGTGGTATTGTAGATGCTCGTGGTTATGTTGCAGCTTTGATACTCGGTGCTCATGGTGTTTGTCTCGGGACCAGGTCTTCAGTCTACTATTGTTTCCCATTTCAAACTCTTATTTCTTCATTCTCTATGATTCTGATCTTTTAAGGAAATCTGTATGCAGGTTTCTTGCAACCCATGAAAGCTTTGCACACCCTTATTACAAACAAAAGCTGCTTGAATACGAGGAGACAAACTACACAAATGTATTTGGCCGTTCAAGATGGCCTGGCGCACCGCATCGTGTGCTAAGAACACCTTTCTACAATGAGTGGAGGCATCTCCCAGATGATGAAAATGAGGAAAATCAACCTGTCGTTGGTCATTCAGTAATTCATGGCGTGGTGAGCTATTAGTATGATTCATTGATTATATTATCCAGTATTAACGATCCTTTCGTTGACAGCCGAAGGAGATACACCGATTTGCCGGTACCGTTCCAAATGCGACGACAACAGGTGATTTGGATTGCATGGTTATGTATGCTGGTGAAGGTGTTGGCATGATCAAGGAAATTCTGCCTGCTGCAGAAGTGTTAAAGAAACTAACCGAGGAAGCACAACAAATCATTCAGCAAAAATTCTCTCATGTTTGAACTCAAATGAGTTCAAAAATCAATGGAATTTCAGTAGTTTTCAAAATAATGTAATCATGATCAGTCTGTAAGTTTCATGATCCCTTTTCCTTGGCTGAAAAATCAGAATTTTATGGTGAGTTTGATTTATGAAAAAAAATTTACTGAATGGAGCATTTTCTTTGCTAGTCCTTTGAGTCTTGTGATTCCACGGATTCGAACAGAAAAAAATAATAATGTCAGAGAATGTCAGGGATTTGATATTCTTAATCGAACCTGCACATAAATAATTAAAAATACTTATTTGTTTTCCATGAATAAATCAATTACTCAATACAAATCATGTGTATAGCTATAAAAAAAAATTCAAATTATATCCAAAATATATAAAATAGTTCTTGTTTCTAAATAGAAAATATAGAAGCACGTGCTTCAAAGTTCAGAGTAGGAAATTCCGCGATCCTTGCACTGCCCTTCATAGATTTCTGCCCAACATTCTCTCCACGCAGAGTCAAAGGTTAAGGTCAAAAGCACCAAATGGGAGTCAACGGCAGCCAACAACCAGCGAATTTTTATTGAACGAATTGTATCGTCATAGATTGCTCTTGACACTCATTTGGCCGCACAGCCACTTGGCCATGTGTAAAACCTTGACTTTTATTCTTCTTTGGACGCTGTTTGACGTTGACCTCGGTGTCAATTTCAGCAAATGGACCATCAACTCCTCCACTACAATGTTTTGTCTACTTCACACTCAAATCCTCCACTTTAAACTAGCCCCTCCTTGTGTCGATTGCCTTTAATGATGTTTCACCGAACGACCCGTAGAGCTGGATTCCACTATTCTTATTATATTAAGATATATATATATATATATATATATATATATATATATATTTTAAATTTAAGATTTAATCATGTAGAATTTTAGTTGTGTTCACCTTCGCATATTAACCAATCTTTGAAACAGAGATTAGCTGAAGGATCAAGATCGTTTCCAAGTGTCGGTAGACGATAATAAAGATTACATTAGTCAATTCATTATGGGGACCTAAAAGCAACTCGAGAGCGATGAATTCACATGTATGAGTATACATCCATCTCGGTCATTATCAAACACATGGAATAATTGTAAGCAATCCATGGTAGAGGTGCATCTTGTATTTTGGTATTAGGTTTTAAAAATAAAAATATAAAATTATTTATTTCTAATTATTAAATTTTATCCTTGAAAAGAAAAAAAAACTTACATCAATTTAGGACATTTTTGTTCTTTTACATCTGATTTTGTTTCTATTCTTTTGCTAAAGCCAAATTGATATTATTTATTTATTTAAATGTAGTTTTTAAATTAGCAACATGCCGTCGAAATTAGGATTCGATACTTAAATGTTTAAAAAATTAAAAAAAACACCCTTCTTACATATGACCGGGGCTAAATGTACTCCTACCATGAATCCTTTAAATTATATGAGCTAGTGAGTGGAATTAGCCCTTTTCTTTGATAGTTTTTTACGACACTAATTGATGAGATATATTTTGTAAATCTTTTAAATTTACACGAAATATATATTCATCTTTAGGATGGTTAAAGAGAGAAGGAATAAAAAAAATGAAGGAAATATTTTTAAAAAAATATATTTAATACTTTAATTATCGATTCAATTTCACTTTAGAAATTTTGGATGATATTTGAAATTATTAGAAAATTTTGGAAATGTAAGAAAATTTAAAGGGTTTTAAAATGATATTTATTCTATATTTAAGTGAAATTCTGGTCCGAATTTGAAAGCTATAACTAATAATGACGCTTTCAAACAGCTGTTCAGTGCGACGCGGATCTCATTAGCGAGGGGAGCCCGTGAGCGAGAGAGAGGAGGAGTAAGGGGAGGAGAGCAGCAGCGAGTGAGACGCAGAAGGTAGGTTGATCTCCTCTGTCCTTTTCTACTCTCTTTCTGCAATTCTGTTTAGAGTGAGAGACGAAAGCGGCGAAAGAAAAGATCTGGATCGAAGAAAAAAATGAGAGGGTCAGGTCCGCGTGAAGTTGGAGCTTGTTAGATCTCCATCATTCTGAGAAAATTGAGTTGTTTTTTTTTCCCTTCCGTCGTTTGCTTTCCCGTTCCCAAGACCGTTTTTGTGCAAAGTTTGCTCCTTGAGTTGAGTTTGTTTCATGCCTTAGGTTTTGAGCTGTTGCAATCGGAGTGTCTGAATCGATTGGGCGGCATTAATAGGTAGGAAACTGAACCCAAGATGCTAATTTGCTTACTATACTGAACTTGAACGCGAGATTGGTAATTCCCCTTTTTACCATTTTTTTTTTTTGCTATAGAATGAGGTAGACGGCCCATTCCATAGCTATTTAATGCGGTTCAAATAAGCGTGACTGGCCAAACTCTTTTCTTGCGTCTTTCCTATTGATGTATTCCTGTTTTCGCATTCCTAGTTGGTGAAAGGAGATTCTTATTTTCCTTTTCTTTTTCTTTTGTTGGATCTAGCATGATTTTTTTTAGATGCAAAGTTTTAACTTGAGTTTTTGCTGAACTCCAGAGAGTATTGGGAAAAAGGTGATGTCGAGACCGCTCTATCGTGGGATTTCTGGTGGCGGAAAAAGCAGCAGCCCCGGAGGGCATGATCCGTTTGACATGAGCTTCCAGGGAAAGGATCTGGGAGAGAATGGATTTAACCATGAATCCCTGAGCACCTCTGGAGCAAATCGAAGCCGGCAAAGCCTCATTTTTACTTTTCTTAAGCTGAGTCTATTTTTTTTAGTAATACTTTCCCTCTCTGGATCCTTCTATTGGGCCATCTCCATCTCCACCACCCCCCGGAGTAATATCTATCACCACTACCGGCGACTGCAAGAACAGGTTGTCGCTGATCTCACACAGATTGGGGAGCTATCCCTCGGGATTACACGTTTGAAAGAAATAGAATTTTGCCCACCTGAGTATGAGAGTTATGTGCCTTGTTATAACAATGTCTCAGAGAACCTAGATTCTGTAGATCCAGTGATACCAATTGAGTATGAGAGAAAATGTTTACAAGTCACCAAGCTGGGTTGTTTAGTTCTATCTCCAAGGAATTATAGAATTCCACTAAGGTGGCCAAGTGGGAGGGACTTGATCTGGAAAGATAATGTCAGGATCACTGGACAAGAGTTCTCCTCTGGCAGCTTGACAAAGAGGTAGACTGTATTTGTAATGTTTTATAGTCATTTAAAGCATTTCACTCAATAACCCGTGCATTGTCAGGATGATGGTGGAGGAAGAACAAATCTCTTTCCGATCTGGCTCCATCATGGTTGATGGTGTAGAAGATTATACCCACCAAATAGCCGAGATGATTGGGTTGCAAGAATCTAATTTCATCGAGGCTGGGGTTAGTATTTGTTTCTACTAAACTATGTCTATTTGGTCGTGTCCTCTTTTGTAGCTGTAAGGGAGAAAATTGAACTAAAGGAGATATTGATTAGTGTACATAACTTCATTGCTAATTCTATTTCTCTAAATAGTAACAATTAGACAAGGTTAATTCTTGTCTATGAATTGCAGTCTGTTCTCCTCGGGGCACAAATCATTTTTACATTCCTATCTATATTCTATGGTATCCAACATCTAGCCACGTTAATGCATGAGTGTTGCTCTTGATTGCATATAAAGTTATCATCTCTCCTTCTGTAAATCACCACGAATTTGTGCTATGAAAGAACTCATTTTTGCTTAGTTTGTCTGTGGGTTTATTAGAATACTTGATGAATTATCTCTCTTTAGAGCCATTTGAAACTCGAGTTTTAAACCAGTCATAAAAGGTCAAGGTAAATTTGAAGGATATCTGGAAGCTATTGTAAGTGTGAAGGATAAATTGTGAGCTTCCTGTTATAGCTAGATTTTTTGTTACCTTACACAATATATGTTCCAAAGCTCCTTTGTGTATTTCTGTTGATCTGTCAGTTACATCATGTTTAAGTATAAAGTACTGCTTCCCATCGTGTCTAGTTCGATGGATTTCATAATCTAACTTGTTGGATTTATGTGTGTATTTGTACTTATTGGTGGCTCACCAGTAACAAGGTTTCACTAATTTGCAGATAAGAACTGTCTTAGACATTGGATGTGGTTTTGGTAGCTTTGGAGCACATCTCTTCTCCAAACAACTCTTGACTATGTGCATTGCAAATTATGAGGCATCAGGTAGTCAAGTCCAACTCACACTTGAGAGAGGCATTCCTGCATTGATCGGTTCCTTTTCAACACAACAATTGCCGTTCCCTTACCTATCCTTTGATATGTTGCACTGTGCAAAATGTGAGGTTGAGTGGGATAAAAATGGTAAGCATTAACTTATCACATTTATAGAATGAAAGATCATAAATATTAGATGTGCTTATTTTTCTCTCTTTCTTGGAATAGACCTCAGCAATTTTTTTTTCTAGATTGATAAATAAATTTATATTAAAGCAATTAAACAAAGTCCTTGAATTTAGCCAAGGACAAGTGTTGGCATGACTAATAAGCCATGTTGTCCATAATCCATGTTGCCATACTGCAATGTGCAATTGACCTCATTGGGTTTGTAATGGCATATATCAAATTTATTTTCTTGAGAATTCTGTTTCACAAACCATCTTCTAGGTATCTAGATTTAGCTGTGTTACTTCTGATGCTGAGGGTGCAATTTTATTTTAACTTTAATCATAGATATTATACCTTGGTCGGAAACTCGTTTTTGTTGAGCCCTGTTTACTGTTTTACTGGTTGGACGATCAGACCATTAGGCCATCCAGATGGAATGTATTTATAATTAGTGAAGTTCTTAAAGAAAATTGGCTATATCAATCTAGGTTGACTCTGATAACTTGGCATTTTCGAATTTTCAATTCATGAACAAATAGGATTGGCTAGGATTCCCAAAATTTGGCTTTTTGATCTAGCTAAGTTGATGCACAAATCACATAGTCACCCCTTTGTGAGGATAGTTTCCCATGAAAAGATATTAAAAGATTGATAAATTGATATGAGCAAAGTTCATATCAAACTCTCATGTAGCTTTACAGTCTCCTGAGCTTATGAGCTGTTTTAGATTTGATGTTTCTTGTTCAGAAGTAATAGGAATACTGCTCTTAATCTCAATGTTTGACGATTTTATGTAAGCATTTTGTTTTTTTGATACATGGATACAATTGCAGATGGTCTCTTCTTAGTTGAAGTTGATAGACTTTTGAGACCTGGGGGTTATTTTGTCTGGACTTCCCAAATGAATACTCATAGATCCCTGCGTGATAAAGAAAATCAAAAGAAGTGGTCAATAATTCGTGACTTTGCTGAAAATCTCTGCTGGGATATGTTGTCACAACAAGATGAAACAATTGTCTGGAAGAAGACTAGCAGAAAGAAATGTTACAGCTCCCGGTATTCCCTTTTCCCTGATGCTTATGTTGAGTTATTTCTTTCATAAGGGAAGTCATTATGTTGAATTTCTTTTGCCGCCCTTTTCTGTACACTACCTACTTAAAAAATGTGTTCTATTTGCAGAAAGGCTGGACCTGCAGTTTGTGGCAGAAGCCATGATGTTGAATCTCCATATTATCAACCACTAAATCCATGCATTGCAGGGATGAGAAGTCAGCGATGGATTCCCATTGAGTATCGTACTCCTTGGCCTTCTCGAGCGAGATTGAACTCAACTGAACTTGATCTATATGGTAAATATCAGATCTAGCTGGTAGAATTTCTTTATTGTACCAACATTATTATTATGTCATCTTCTATATGGAAATGTTAAAATATTTTTCACTTAACAGGTTTACATCCAGAGGACTTAGCCGAGGACGCTGCAAATTGGAATTCAGTGATTCATAATTATTGGTCACTTCTGTCACCTCTGATATTCTCAGATCATCCAAAGAGACCTGGCGATGAGGAACCCTCCCCGCCTTTTAACATGCTCAGAAATGTTCTTGACATGAATGCTCATTTTGGAGGTTTTAACGCTGCTTTGTTGGATGCTGGGAAATCTGCATGGGCAATGAACGTTGTGCCTACAAATGGCCCTAATTATCTTCCTCTGATTTTTGACAGGGGTTTTATTGGCGTTCAACATGACTGGTATTGCACTCTAAAGACACTCTCGGTCTATTGCATCCTCAAACTTGTACATATTTGTTTTCATTTACACGAATGGGGGGAAAATTTTTAGTCAGTTTATGAGAAAAAGGGAGAAAAATAATCTTGTTTCGCAGTGGTAGTAACAATGAGTCGCTCTACGAAGGGGGCGGGAGTGAGGAAAAGAAAATTGCTAAAATTCAAATTAATTTTATTTATTTGGTATTATAAATAATGAAAGAAAATACTGCAAGAGATTTCAGAAAAGAAGCTGAAGATAGAATTTCAAGACAATTGCTGTGTTGAATTTTAGAAAAGAAAGGAGTGGCTAGTAATTATTTGCCTTACATCCAGAGCTAGTTCTTTTTGTACCAGTAGCAACTACTGGATTAGTTGCCATACTCAAGTTAAAGATTCACAATGTATGCTATTTGTTGAAGACATTTTACTAAAGAATTTTTAATTTAAAAAATATTTTAAATTTGAATTTCAGGATGATATTTAGAAACTGAATATTTTAAATAGATGGTGGTGTGTTTTGGGTTACAAATTACAAAAGGAAATTATACAGCTGGTCTACTTGTGTCTGTCATTGGTTGTTGAACTTCATGTTAGGTTTCCATTTGAAGGTAGCTTTATAATGGACTAAAGCAGTTCGTTTTTGCCATTTTCCCCTTCAATAAGCTACGGCTCAATCTCAAAAACTCACATCTAACTGCTGTACTCCTTTTTGTTGGGTGCTAATTTTTTATAGTTAGGGGTTCGAACTTTTGACATTATAAGATCCCATATTCTTAATGAATTATCATAGTTCTTGTTCCCATTCCGTTCGTTACTGAAAGTTGCCAAGTATCCTGGTAAAATAATAGTTAATGTAGCTCTTCTAGTTATTTATCCATCATGAGCTTCTCTAAGACTTTTCGTTAGGTGTGAAGCCTTCCCAACATATCCAAGAACTTATGATATGGTGCATGCTGAAGGATTGCTATCACTTGAAGCTCGCCAAATGCATAGGTGTTCCACATTTGATATACTCTTAGAGATTGATCGCATTCTACGACCTGAGGTATGTTTTTTCTTTTTTCCTTTTTTCGTTGAAATTACTTTTCAAACATAGTTATTATTGGAATTAGCTGAAAATCCCCCATATTAGAATATTTTTGGTCTAAAATACCATTTTTTGGCATTTTATCAGGATATTGAAGTTGTTGATTAAGGTATACTAAAAGAAAACAAATATTATGGCTTGTATTCCTTGACATTAACAATCTATCTGTTGTATCTTTCATGGGGATAAGATATCGAGTTTATTGCTGTCACAGGGGTTGCAAGGCCCTTGACGGAGGACTGGAAGAAATAATATCTTCATACAGTGACTAGCACTAAGTTACAACTTATAAACATGTGGTAGGAAGTAAATTTGGTAAACTCTGCCACTTGCTACTTTATATTTTCTCATCTAACTACTTTTCAGTAGCTCACCACATGGTCCACATTTGTTTCTCATATTCAAGCATTGCATTTTACTAAAAGAATTTCTCAACATGAAGATACAAACCACTGTGTTTGCATCTTTGTTGATTTCGTAGTTCTTCGTAATTGGTTAAGTTTTTAGCACATCACACGGGGATGAAGTGAATCAACAAGTTCTTTCTTTGTGCCCTTCCTTCTATGTGGACCCTTCAATTGTTACAATTCAGTTCAGCTGATCTTTTCATTGTCAACGTGAGGTATCTGTTATTGATTGCAAATCTCTTTGAATGGGTTATATGCATTTTTTTTGGCTATTCTCATTGCATATTAAGTGCCTGATTAGCTTATACTATGCATCTTGGTTTGGAACTTGCTCCGAGTTAGTCTATCTATTTTGTTTACCTCAATAATCGAACTAAATCCTATATTGATGCTTGAAAACATGTAGGGTTGGGTGATAATTCGTGATACAATTCCTCTTGTTGAAACTGCAAGATCATTGACCACGCAACTGAGATGGGATGCTCGCCTGATGGAGCTCGATGGTAGCAGCGATGAGAAACTCCTCGTCTGTCAGAAGCCCTTCTTCAGGAAACAGCAGTAACTCATACAATTACAGCAGTTCTCCATAGGATAAATTATTTGTTATTCGTGATGGCGGTGTTCCATAAGTTCCGACAACGGAAAAAAAAATCAAATCACAAGCAAAAATTACAGCATTCTCAAAGATTTTGAAGAAGATATGCTCCTGTGGAGCCGCAAGGTTTGCACGGGTTATGTAATTACACAATAAATCTACATCTAAGAGCATAGTTTAAACTTTAACGCAAAGCACTGTCTAAGCCACGATACTTCACTGCATTCTCTTTGGCGTTGCGAAATTTATTCCGTCTTCACTCATAATTATATACTTGTTGTTTATACTCTTATTATATCTCATTTGTAAGACCAGTTATACAAATCATATGCAGTCCGAATTCTGCGAGGTTGCTTCTTGGGAGACAAAAGGAGAGGAAAATTAAGTAATGCAATTACTCATAGCCACTATTTCGGTATTTATTTTGGCATTGGAATCTCTTGCTCTCAGTTACTGTCACTATTTGGTTTACTCCCCAATAATCGATACTTATTTTGGCATTGGAATCTCTTGCTTTTTTTTTTTTGCATATTTGTCATTTCTTGCGTCTGAAATTGATGGGTGATCTAGAAGATCTTGAGATGTATTGTAACATAATATTTTCCTATTTAACAGTTAGATAATTTGTGCTTTGATTTATGATAATTAAAAGTTACTAGTGATTTATATAATTCACTTTATATATAGGTGGCAATACAGAAATTATATTAGCGGGGCATCTTTTCTTCTATTCCACATATTATAATTCAAATAATTCAAAGCTACATTAAAGAAGGAAAAAATATAAAAAATATTTTTTAAAAAAAATTGTCTAAATATTTTTTATGGATTTGCTAGATTGATTAAAATTGATTGTTGTTTTTATAAGATTTTAATAAATTACAAATTCAAGTTAGGAGTTTTAAAAGATTTGATAAGAAAATTTGTATAATTAAAAGTAAATTTATATCCATATTTAACAAAATACATTATTTTTATTTTTCAAATTTGATTGTAAATTTATGAATTGATAATAATAAAGTTTTACTAGTTCAAAATAGGACGATTTAAATTAGTTTTTTTTTTGGGGACCTCCTCAAGGACTATATACTATATAATGCGCTCCTAGGCGGCCTTTTGTGGTTCTATCTGGGTTCGAATACTCTCCCTTGTTGCTTGTTAGGGTTTCCGTCTCTTCGGACGATCTCTTCCTCCTTTTATTCGAGCGTTCGCCGATTGCCATGGAAAAGAAGATCACCCTGTTGAGCTCCGACGGCGAGGCATTCGAGGTGGACGCTGCGGTGGCCATGATGTCGCAGACCATCAAACACATTGTCGAGGACGGCTGTGCAGATGATGCGATCCCCCTCCCCAACGTCACCTCCGGGATCCTCGCCAAGGTCATTGAGTACTGCCAGAAGCACGTCGATGACCCCGACGACAAAGAAGAACTCAAGTCTTGGAATGCCAAATTCGTTAACGTCGACAAGCCCACCCTATTCGCGCTCATCTTGGTAAGCTTCGATACTTTTTTGATTCTTCTCCCCCTTCAAATTCATTCATTCCCCAATTGTCTTTGGATGACAATTGTGTTTTTTTTTTATTTTTTTGGGATAATTTTGGAAAACAATTTAACTCTTTTGATAAGGTTTACTCGCCAACTTTCTAATGCATTAATCTTTTATTTCTAAGGGCTCTTATTGAAATTGTATTTCTTATGATTTCTCAGGATTTATTTCGTATTGATAACATGTTTTGGTATATGCAGGCTGCAAATTACATGGACATTAAGGAGCTGCTGGATTTGTCATGCCAGACTGTAGCTGATATGATGAAGGGGAAGACTCCCGAACAGATTCGAAAGACATTCAACATTAAGAACGACTTCACCCCCGAGGAAGAGGAAGAGGTTCGCAAGGAGAACGAGTGGGCCTTCCACTAACTCTTGGGCGACCGACCGATCTGCTCTGTTTATTAGATATTTGTTTATAGAACTCATATTCATCTCGGGCATATTTACCATTAATTTTATCTTATTAATTGACTTGATCCAATTGTTCCGTTCAATAATATCCTCGTCGAGTTTTTTTAATAAAATATTCTATTCAACCTCGTTTTAATATTTTAAATTATTGTCATTATTATGTATCTTATAATTATCATTTATTTTATTGAAGTTATATAAAGTTTTGTGACTCTTTCCAAATTGTGCGGACTAAAAAAATATGGATGGATTAAACTTTTGCTTATTTGAAATGTAATTTTTATAGAGATTATTTTGAATTAATGAAAAATTAAAACATAGAGGGTTTGAAAATATAAGTTAAAAATTGATACAAGATAAAATTTAAATGTTTGACGAATAATTATTTTTAAACTTAATTTTTATTTAAATAATAATAATATTCTTAAACTATATAAAATAATTTTTTTTAATTATGTAAATATAATTTTGATACATCATCAATAATATTTTATATATTTATTATTATATTTTAAATATTATATCAAAATTAATTTTTTTAATAATATAAATATGTTTTAAAAAATATATAAAATTAATAACTATAAAAATATAAAAAATGACAAAATTTATATAAATTTATAAAAGTATATATATAAAATTTTAAAAATATAAATATATAAAAATATAAAATTTTATTTAAAAGTGTGGTGATAATTATATAAAATGATAAATTTATTAAGGTATAAATGTCAATTTTTAATTCTAGATCATAAGTAAAAAAACACATCTAATTCTTACTTTCAATTTTTGAATAAAAATTACAGAAGTCAAACAGAATTTAACATTCACAAACACTCAAAATTACTTTTGTATAGCTAGAATCTAAAAAGTAACTAACAGAAACTCTCCCAAACACTCTCTAAATATATAAAATAGGTAATTTTATAGGTCCCATATGCATATACCAAACCATCTTCATCGGAAATAAGCAACACCACTGAGAAACAAGGGCAATGGACGTAGCCAATTAGATAATATTCATCCCACTAAACACACGTCATAAGCAGACACACAAAGGTTGCCTATTCATGGAACAACCATTTGGTCTCTCAATTCATCTGAATGAGAGCTAACGAATTTACCTTTTTAGACTCAACCACCAGTAATCCAACTTAAGTCATTGCTTTCCATTTGAGTCAAAAGTAGGATGTCACTGTGTCAAACTGAGAAGATCTTCCCAGCAATCAAAGAAGACGATGCCATACAGAGAAGATCTTGATATCAATCAAAAAAGAAGCTACTATTTTGAGATTCCAATTGTATATTTCCTTGTTTTTATTAATCCCTGATTTGTTAGGTTTACTATGTATATAGGATATGAATATGCATATAAATGCGTAAGCACACTTTATAATGAGGACATACACAATATTTTTAAGCTCTGGCTTAATTATGTTCTTTTGAGAATTTCTTTCTTGCTATTTTGTATTTATCCTTTAGAGGAAATATTCTAACTTGAACTTTGTGTTTCCAAAACTTTTGATTAATCTCTATGGACACAAACAAATTCGAAATTGGATCTGTCAAATTAAATAGCAGAAATTTTGCAGTTTAGGAATTCCATTTTCAAGTTTTGTTGAAGGCAAGGAATTATCTAAAATTCATGATGGATCGGAGAAAGAAGAAGGTAATCAGAAGGATTGGAAAACAAAAAATGCATGTTATTATTTAGATACTGAACTCAATTGAACTTGATATTGCACTGAATTTTCGATCTTTCAATACTGTTGTTGATATATATAGAATCATCTTAGAAGAATTTATTCTCAAGTAAATCGATCGAGATAATTCGAACTTGAATATGAAATAGCCAACATTAACCATGAGGATAGAGATATTCATAGTTTTTATACAGAAATGTTGTAGTCGTGCACTCAACAAGATATGATTTCTTCTATCTCATATGCTGAAGTTAAGAAAGAAAAGATCGAGGATGAGTGATGCAATTTCTCATAAAGCTTCGATTTGAATTTGAGACAGCAAGGGAAATACATTTAGTCATGGTGATAAGAACAATTTATTCCAAATAAATTGGTCTGAAGGGATTGGCAAATAAAAAATGCACGTGTTATTACTTGGATACTGAATTCAATTGAACCTGATATTGAACTAAATTTTTTATCCTACAATACTATTGTTGATATATGGGATCATCTTAGAAGAATTTATACTCAAGTGAACCAGTCGAGGCCATTCGAACTTAAATATGAAATAGCTAATGTTATCCAAGAGGATAGAGATATTCACAGTTTTTATACAAAAATGTTGAAGTTGTGGACTGAACAAAACATGTTTTTTTTCTTCTATGATTTCTCCTATTCCATATGCTGAAGTTAAGAAGGAAAAAAATCGAGGACGAGTGATGCAATTTCTCATGAAGCTTCGATTTGAATTTGAGACCGCAAAGGGAATATTATTTAATCGTGGTGATTTGAAGAATTTATTCTCAACTAAATCGGTCGAGGCAATTCAAACTTGAATATGAAATAGCAAACATTATCCAAGAGGATAGAGATATTCACAGTTTTTATACAGAAATATTGTAGTTGTGCACTCAACAAGATATGATTTCTTCTTCTATGATTTCTCCTATCCCATATGCTGAAGTTAAGAAAGAAAAGATCGAGGATGAGTGATGCAATTTCTCATGAAGCTTCGATTTGAATTTGAGACGGCAAGGGGAATATTATTTAATCGTGGTGATTTGAATACGAAATCTATATTTGGAGAACTTAATCGTGATGAAACACACTTGAAGACACAAGTGTGGGACCGCTGCCGTCGATAGAGGGGAGGTGAATATCGACCGAAAAAAAATTCTTTGCGGAAACTTCGGAAACTTTCGACTGTTATAGATATAGAGTTAGTGCAGCGGAAAATAGAAAGAACGAACGAATAAACACAGTGCACACGGGATTTTTACTTGGTTCCCAACCCCTCAGGGTTAGTACATCCAAGGCCTAAGCACGGGAACGCCCGTCCACTAATGGTCTCTTTTCTGGACTTTCCGGAGGCGGAGAAACCCGTCTTACATTGCACAATTTACAATAAAAAATATAACAGAAATTAAGTGTGGAATGCAAATTCAAACCAAAATAGAAAAGTCGAACGCCTGGCCGATCTGGACCTCCGAAGTACCGCGCACTTCCTTCTGGAGCCTCCTTGGTCACAGGGCTTCGTCTCTAGCGCTTTTTGTGAGCTCGGAATGCTCAGAATGATCGTAGAAGTGTTGTTTCAAGTTGAGGGGTTGAAGCCCCTTTTATAGGCTTGGTATAGGGCGCTTGTGATTAATGAGGCGTCTCATACAGCTTGGTCAAACTCCATCCTCACGCCGAACTCGCAACAGGGATAAGATCCCCCTTCCCAGGCGCGTCACCCATACAAGCCGCATGGGAGCTCTCAGGCGCCTGGGAGGTGGCTGCCAGTCTAGGGCGCCCTATTGCTCTGGGGCGTCTATTTCAACACAGGCGCCCTAGAGGTCTTCTTTCAGGCCGCTTGTGTTCGTTTGCTTACTTTGTTTCCATCTTTTAGGTACTTGCAATACAATCAAAGACAAGACAAACATGCAGATAATCTTAAGGACTTGGTACTGACTTCGGATTTCCACGAAACCCTAGGTCGAACCGACGCCTAAGTTCTCACCCCCGGGAACGCGCCTTTCACCTACTCCTCTCAGGAGACGGTTGCCACCCGGGCCATCCGGTTGGACTTAGACCTGACCCCGGGCCGGGTCTAGTCCGGACCTCGCCCGGAACCGGCCCGGGTCAACGGGCCGGGTGACCCGTTGACTCGATTCGCCGGGCCGAACCGGAACCGGCAGGATGCCGGGCCGGTTATGATTCGCGCAGCCAAAACCGGTGAACCGGCAGTTAATCGCCGATTCGCCTGAAGTCTGCGAAAAATTTTACAGGAGGAGATTAAAGGAATAAAAATTGAAAAGGCAAGGTATTTGAGCGGGCATCCTCTTCCAAATACCATGTATTAAATTGTCAAAAATAAATACTACTCTTAATCTTAACAAAAAGACTACAAATGATTTTAATGTCTGGCCTGGACTTATATAGAGCACTTTCCCAAATGAACATTCTGCAGTTAGCGATGTGGGACTAATTCACCATTCATTAATTTCAGATTTGATAAAATTGTCACAAATATATCCCACATATTTCATCATTCATTAACTTCAGATTTGATAAAACTGTCACAAATATGTTTATTTAAATTATGTTTAATTTCTTTTATTAAAAAGTCATAAAAATTTTCTTAGAAGTCCCAAAAAAATTATATTATATATATATATATATATATATATGTTAGTAAAACAAATAAAATTTTGATGAATAATTTACCGAAATAGTTCTTGTTCTTAATCTGAATAAAAATTGGATTTATTTGCTCCTTGGAATTAGTGGTGGTTCTTGCTCTCACGCGCCGGGATCTCGCATCTGAAATGCAGCCGGAAATGATCGCTCCTCCGCACATCCTCGATCCCGTCGTCAAAAAACACGGAAGAAACCCAATCGAAAAAGCTTTCTCCAACAGAGCGAGTAGTTGAAGCGGAGCCTCGGCCTTTGTCTTATAGCGAGCGAGAGAGACCATAATTTCCTCACTCGGTAACCATTTACTCGGCATTCCATCTCCATTCTTATTGGCCTGCCTTCGTGGGGCTCGTATAAATATATATTTAATAGGCATATTATAAATTTCATAATTCTCTAACCATATTTTAAGAAAAGGTGAAAAATAGAAAATGATAAAATGGGAATTTTCGGATACGGTCATCGTTCAGCTCAAGGAGATGTCGGCTACGTTTGCCTTTTTTTTTTTTGCCTAAAGTGCCTAAATTTATTTTTTTTTAATTTAATTTTTAATTTTTTAATATAATAATCTTGAACCGTGGCGAACCGTGAACCGAACCGTGAATCGGCGGTTCCGAACCGTGAACCGTAACCGGCTTAGGCGGTTAAGGTTAAGGGTCGACCTCCCACGAACCGTCGAACCGGCGGTTCCGAACCGTCGAACCGTCGGTTCCGAACCGTGGTCGGGTCTAGTTAGACTTTTACTTAGCCTTCGAGACTCTCGGATCTCGAGACGTTCAAACCTCGACCCGTCTCTACTTTTGTCCTTAGTCATCGTTCAGCTAATTTGCTCAATCCCTCGGACCAAGACTTCATGCCTGACTTCACTCATCAGGACTTTTGCCCGGCTTCACTCACCAGGTCTTAGTGCCCAGCTTCACTCACCAGGACTTAGTGCCCAGCTTCATTCACCATGTCTTAGTGCCCAGCTTCACTCACCAGGTCTTAGTGCCCAACCCTTGGTCAAGTCTTAGGTGCCCAGCCCTCGGCCATGACTTAGTGCCCAATTCCATGAACCAGGACTTAGTGCCTAGGTTAACTAGGACTTTGGTTCACTTGGGTCCAGTTTTCTTGACTAACCCTTCTCTTGTTCAATGTATCACTGACTTAAGCATATTGTCAAACATTGAAATACTTAGAGGAGGACATCACTGATACATCTTGTACCAACAACAAGCATAACTAGACACAAAGACTAATTTAGTTGATCTTGTATTTCTTGTATCACATGGTTCTCCCGGCACAAAACAATAAAAACGCAGCGGAAACAAGAACCCACGAGCGATCCAAGCGAAAAAAAACTCGTACAAAGTTATCTATCTAATAGATTTATCTACTGTTTATACATTTGAAGTGTTCCCTTCGGTTATCCCGCTCGTCCAAGATGCGCCAGATCTCTTGCACGTTCAAGCGTCCGTGCCTCTATTCGTATCCACACGGACACAATCTCTCAACTTCGGGAGAACTACCTTAGTTGTGCTAGCAACTTGAGGTAGCTCGAAAACACCAAGAACTCTTCAGTAGAGTTTCGGCCAAGAGTGGAGGAGAGGAAGAAGAGAGGAAGGGAAGAAGAAAACACACTTAGTTTCATTCGAAAATGACTTGACCCCTTTTATATTCATCCCATGAATACCAAGAGTCATTTGTCTCTTTGCCTTCCCTTCATTAAAGCCAATAAAGAGCACATCTTTTCACGTGACTCTTCATCTTCTCTTCATCCAATGAAGAGAGACTTTTCTCTTTCCTGCATGCAAATCCGACAGGGCCTCTCGGGCTTCCGACTTGGTCTCCCGACCAAGTCTCCCGAGTGGCGAGCTCCCGACCCAGTCGACCGAGCTCCGACCTAATCTGCCGAGTGCTGACTCGGCCCGCCGAGCTCCGACTCGGCCCGCCGAGCTCCGACTCGGTCTGCCGAGTGCCGACCCGATTCGCCGAGCTCCAACTCGATCCGCCGAGCGCCGAGCTCCCGATCTGCGCTCTCGAGTTTCCAACTTGAGCTCAAATCTCCCGAGTTCCCAACTCAGGCTCGGACCCCCGAGTTCTCCAAATCGGGCTCGGACTCCCGAGTTCCCAACTTGGGTTCGGACTCCCGAGTTCTCCAACTCGGGCTCTGACTCCCGAGTTCTCCAACTCGGGCTCGGACTCCCGAGTTCTCCAACTCGGGCTCGAACTCCCGAGTTCCCAACTCGGGCTCCTTACAGCCGAACAGAAATCCTGAAGTATTGTGTTCTTTGTGTGTGACCCAATAGGTTCTTGTGACGTTGGCAATGCGCCTAAACACTTTAGACACATAAACAATGAGCGGCATCTAGCAATGCATCATTGCTACCCAAGTAACAAGAAAAAGTCGAGATCCGACTAAACCTCCGTGACTATGATAATGTATGACTTTGTCCTTCTATTCTTGATATCTAGATTGATCAATGAGGCATAGACCGTGTCATCCTCAATCATCTTGTGTTTCTTGATCCCCGAGTAGACTCACTCAAACAAATGAGCTCAATATCTCATATTACTCATCTGAGCATGGTCATGCGTTTCAGTAGTCCTACTCGATCAAGGGGCCCACTGATATCACTTCCGTCATATAGGAGGGATAGATCCCATCTACATCACTCACATCCCTCCGCATAATTCATTACATACCCAGTGATCGCCTTTATAGTCCACCCTGTTACGGGTGACGTTTGACGATACTTAAGTACATAACTCTTTATGTAGGGAACCATGGTGACTTCAGGTCTAAGGACTATTCATACCAATAGTCACATGAGAAAGTCTATGACACTCATATGACAATCTATGAAACTTTCTCATGGCGGGTCATTCAGTACACATTCACCAATGTATACCCATGTGTTAACTTGATATCACATATCCATGACTTGTGAGCTCAAGTCATCAATTGACCTACATGCTAGTCTCCATGCATTAATATTGTCCCTGAATATTAATGCTCGACTAGGAATAATTTAGTGTAGTATTCTCTACATTATCTCACTATCGATTCAACCAATCGATTTAATGTAGATAGGAACCTACTACACAAGGACATTATTATACTTAGTCATTCGGCACAGAATACAAAGTAAGTATAATAACCAAACATGTCTTTATTAATAATAGAATATGATACATAATGTCTCTAGTCAATCATCACATAATTGGCTCTAGGGCTCCTACTAACAGTTCAAACCTCGACCCGTCTCTACTTTTGCCCTTAGTCATCGTTCAGCTAATTTGCTCAATCCCTCGGACCAAGACTTCATATCTAACTTCACTCATCAGGACTTTTGCCCAGCTTCACTCACCAGGTCTTAGTGCCCAGCTTCACTCACCAGGACTTAGTGTCCAACTTCACTCACCATGTCTTAGTGTCCAGTTTCACTCACCAGGTTTTAGTGCCCAACTCTTGGTCAGGTCTTAGGTGCCCAGCCCTCGGCCAGGACTTAGTGCCCAATTCCATGAACCAGGACTTAGTGCCTAGGTTAACTAGGACTTTGGTTCACTTGGGTCCAGTTTTCTTGACTAACCCTTCTCTTGTTCAATGTATCACTGACTTAAGCATATTGTCAAACATTGAAACACTTAGAGGAGGATATCACTGATGCATCTTGCACCAACAATAAGCACAACTAGACACAAAGACTAATTTAGTTGATCTTGTATTTCTTGTATCACATGGAAAATATCAATCAAAACAAAGGACAAGAAACAAAAAAGATATTCAGTGCTGACACTATAATGAACTTGGATATGTACAATCTCATTGTGGGAAGCAGAATACGTACAAATATTATAAGAAATCAAGTCATATCATTTTGGAATGCAGACTCAATGCAATCAACTCTTTTAGGTGTTTTCTTTTAGTTTTTTAATGTTGTCGGGTTATCAGGAACATGAATTAAGTCTACTCCTTGGTTTCTTGATTTGGCCGCTCTTAACCACATTACTAATCAAAACATGGATGTGTTGATTTCAAAGCCTTAAATCAATCTATCACTGTAGGCAATGGTAAGAAATTACCAATTCAAGGAGTTGACACAGTTTGTTTGTCGAATAGTTCTACAAAATCAATTTGAATCCCTAATATGTTTTATGTTCCTTGATTGACAGCTAATTTTTTTTTCATTTGGACAACTCACTGTCACAATTGTTTAGTTCAATTTTTCCGGGCGGGATCGTCTGGTCCCTAATTTCTTGGTCCGCCCTTGGACCACACCACTCCTATAAAAACTGTAATCACGTGCCGGACACGTGACTTCTCCTCCTCCTCCGGACCACACGACTCGAATTGAAGCCCGAGCGATGGAGATCTCCGGCGCCGTGCTCCGTGGAACCTCAGTCGTCCCCGGCGTTCTTTCGATTCACGATTCCCTGTCCGGATCTGTCTCCACTGCTGCCCCCTCCTCGGCGGGCTTCGCTAAGAGGGTTAGGGCTTCGGGTCGAATCATGGGGCTGTCAGCGTCGTTCTCCGACGCGGGACACCTCAACTACTACGCCCCCAGGTTCGATGCGGTGGGGCAAAGTGCAAGGAGGAGAAGAAGAATGTAAAGCTGGTGAAGGGGTTGTCAAAGGATCTCGCCGCGCTATGCTCGATGGGCATCGTGGTCGGCACGAGCCAAGGGCTCGCCGGGGAAGTCAAGGGGAAGGCGATCACGGTGATTCTTAGATTAATTCTGAAAAAAAAACTTTCTTGATTTTCCTAAAAGCTCGATCTAACTTTTCTTTTATCTTCCGAAGATTTGATGAAAAAAAATTGTCTGATGTGGTTTTGTTTGATCAAAATCAGAATGTAGCAGAAATTTTGATGGAAGAACTGAAGCAGCTGAGATCACAAGAGAAAGAGATGAAAAGAAAGAAAAAGGAAAAGAAGACAGCCATGAATTAATCAGGGATGAAGAAAGACTGCAATGAATCATCCACAAGCTCGAAGAGAGCGGTAACTGCGGCCTTGTTGCACAATTGGCTGTGGCAGTAGCTCGAAGAGCATCGCGACTGAGATGTCGGCCAACAAGATCGAAGTTTGCATGGGGGGCAAGTGCAAGAGATCCGGGGCGTTGGAGCTAATGGAGGAATTCAACAAGAAAATTGGGAGCCACGGTGCAGTTGTGGGGTGCAAATGCATGGGAAAGTACAAGGGCCAAATGTCCGAGTCTTGAACCATTATGTTGAAGCAACTGCTCCGAAGAGGAATTCTCTTTGCATTGGTGTTGGATTAGAAGATGTTAGCACGATCGTTGCCAATTTCTTCGCGGAGAAGGACGCAAGTCTGGTTGCAGCTTAGGAGTTTGGAATGGTATCATTGTAGATAACAGAGATCTCTTTAATTAGTATGATACAAGCCACTTCTTTTTATCTTTCTTTTCTTGTAGTATGAATGTTTAGCTCTCATAATGGCGCTTGGCAATTGTTTAGGATAATACAAAATGCAATCTTTATTTTAAATTCGTGATCGTGTACGACATTCACAACTTAACGTAGAGACAAGGAATGGAAACCCAGGAAGCAAACATAAATATAAAGAATGAAAAACATAGTGATGTTCTCCAGAGTCTAAAAGGCATCATATTAATAGATAAATTACTGGCGGCAATAATAAGAACACATAAACTGCAAGAACAGCACTAAGCTTTACACTTCTTCCAGAACTAGGGTTAAAACAATCTGGTCACGAAACAATTTGACAAAATTGAACTGGAAACTCAAGTTGAATTCACTCGCAATTGACACAAACTTATCGGAAGAAGAGGATCTATTTATGTACATAACCACTACTTCAATGTGGTTGCCCCTCTTCTCTTCTACAAATTGTGTCGAAAGAGTATATATTTGGTGTTCTGTACATGTATGCCTCTTCGAATATATATCTTTGTCAATCGAATCTATATTCCCAGTACTGTTGTTTCTCCCTGTGTGGTCCATGGAGCCATCACTGTGCCAGTCCAACAATCACGACTACAATGGCTGCCAACTCCTTCGGTTGAAGCTTCTGTCAAATGGAACTCGATCTACAACCTCTGGTAGAGGGCTGTGTTGGTCTCAATCCCTTTCTCTTCCAGCTCCAACTCCTCCTGCAATGGTATAGCAGCTAAGAATCTATTTATGTACTCTTTGCAACAGTCTCTCCCTCTACAGATTATCTCTTCATTGTCTTCGGTCCCCTTGTTTGTTTCACAGCACCGATACATCTCTGTGGTATCATCGAATCTTAAAATATAAGCTTGCTGACATCCTTCATGTAGTCTCTCTGCCAGTTTTTTCCATGATGTAGTATGCGTTTTGTTTCCAACTTGATGATGAAGAAGTGATCGTTCCAACTCACAATGTAGACCTTACTATCTCTTCCTATGTCATTTACTATCTCAACCCAGACGCCATTGAATGACATTAAGCCATGCAAAGATTTGAAACTCTCTGGTTGAAAGAATCCTACGAAAGATTTGTCATGCAAAATGGATATCGGCCTTGTTTTTGCTTCCAGTATGGTCTCTAGATCAAAGTGCTTGTCCGGAAACTGTTCAATGTATGACTTGTTGTTGCATAACTTTTGCCACTCCAATGAACCTTCTCTAATAAGTGCATCAAAATCTGATCTTGTTGGAGTATTCAGTTCGTTTTTGTGGAGGGCATTTGCAATCACCTTGCTGTGCAAGCACTCTCTCCTCCAGCAGTTGGATCTCGCTGATTGATGGAAGCAAAGAATGTCTGAGCTTTGAGTTTTGTTTGCTTGTCCCTGCTCATAAACTCTTCACTTGCCCATCTACCAATGGGATCAATATCTTCTTGACTAGATACCTTCGACGATGCTTCCTGTTCACAATGAAGTACAATTATATTAACGATCCAAGCCTAGGACAAGAAGATTTGTGAATTAGGTTTTAGGAAAAGTTTGCTTACTTTGATGTTATCAGAGAAAAACAGTTCCTGAGATAAGGAAGTTCTTTTGTTTTCTCCCTCAAGGTCCCTATATGAAACACTACTTTTACTCTTCTTGCGCCAGCTGAACCGTCCCTTTGAAGTTGATTCTGGCTCTGGACTTGATCTTCCGCTGCTGCTAGCAGTCCGATTACTCTCGACTGCCAATATATCATCATCATCCGTATTTCCACGATCAGAGCATCTTGAATTGGATCTCTCAATTTGTCTCTTCATTTGTTCAATTTTTGTGTGTTCTGCATTGACTGATGCGCTCCGTGTTACGCTGCCAGCACTCACCTCTATGAAACCGATGGTAACCTACAACACTGACAATCAGCTAAAAAAAATTCACAATACAGGCAAATCCTAATAGAAGTTCTTGAGGAATTTGATTCAAAGATCGAATACTGGAATATCCTAATGCTCAAACATTGCAGATGCTAATTGGCAGTGTGAGAGACTTAAGAAAGATAGAGACGCAATGCTATCTCATATTTAAGTATTCATACATAAGAACAGAGAAGTCCTAGTCGATATCAGAGATGGAGGGACAATGATAAAACGAAAATCTAATTGTTTCAAGGATCGAACTATTGAAGCCAAAGAAGAATGTTACAGTTCGCCTAGTGGCAGGCTAAAGGGAAGATAGAATTGACTTCCTCCAAACTATTATGGTATTGAAGCTAAGAAAACAATATAGTTAGCCTCCATCTGAATACATAAAGGTAGGGAAAGAATCTCACATAAAGCATCCCATAGCTTGACAAGCTGTCCGTTTTTAAGATGATGGGAAGTTGCTTCTTCAGTTCCTTCTTCCCTTCTGCCCTTTCACCTGTTCCGTGGGATAGGGATTCCCTAACCCATTCTACTAGGTTTGCCGTTGCCGTCCCGATTCTTTCAAGTTCCTTGGCCTTAACCCCATCATCACTATTTCCCTGAAGAAGCAAACTTAGACATTGAGAAACATATATACTGATAGGAATATGACAAACAGAATTGATTGCCATTTGACATAGAAAATTCTTCAACTAAAGGAATATATTCACAATTCATCGAATTTCTACAAGAATGTTTTACTTGTATAGTTATTAGGAAAACAAAAATTGGGAACTATGTCAAGCAAGGTGAGGGCCTCAAAATCAGACAAACAGATTTAAGAAATGTTGGACAACTTCACAGCCCGTCTACCAAGAAGATCGATTGCCCGATGGTGGTGTTGTCAATCTTCAAATTATTCATCAATTGGGATAATAATTACATGCAAAATGAACAGATTTCTCTCCCTGACTAATTCATGGCTGCCTTCTTTTCCTTTTTCTTTCTTTTCATCTCTTTCTCTTGTGATCTCAGCTGCTTCAGTTCTTCCATCAAAATTTCTGCTACATCCTAATTTTGATCAAACAAAACCACATCAGACAATTTTTTTTCATCAAATCTTCGGAAGATAAAAGAAAAGTTAGATCGAGCTTTTAGGAAAATCAAGAAAGTTTTTTTTTTCAGAATTAATCTAAGAATCACCGTGATCGCCTTCCCCTTGACTTCCCCGGCGAGCCCTTGGCTCGTGCCGACCACGATGCCCATCGAGCATAGCGCGGCGAGATCCTTTGACAGCCCCTTCACCAGTTTTACATTCTTCTTCTCCTCCTTGCACTTTGCCCCACCACATCGAACCTGGGGCGTAGTAGTTGAGGTGTCCCGCGTCGGAGAACGACGCTGACCCCATGATTCGACCCGAAGCCCTAACCCTCTTAGCGAAGCCCGCCGAGGAGGGGGCAGCAGTGGAGACAGATCCGGACAGGGAATCGTGAATCGAAAGAACGCCGGGGACGACCGAGGTTCCACGGAGCACGGCGCCGGAGATCTCCATCGCTCGGGCTTCAATTCGAGTCGTGTGGTCCGGAGGAGGAGGAGAAGTCACGTGTCCGGCACGTGATTACAGTTTTTATAGGAGTGGTGTGGTCCAGGGGCGGACCAGGAAATTAGGGACCAGAGGATCCCGTCCGTAATTTTTCTCTCATAGTTGTGATGTACAAGACCTTTACATGGGGCAAGTGATCCTCAAGGATCATAAGCATGGACTTTTGTTTCATCTCGATCTCAATCAGAAAAAGAGTCATTCATGCACTTAAAAAAACATCCATATGAGAGTGATTTATTAGAAGCGGTGTTAAAATCAATCTTGAAAATCGAATAATGGAATCAGTTCAAACTAAACTATTTCTATTGTCTTACCTTTCTAGAAAGGTTTTTACAACTGCTCTTATTGAATAACTACACTGATATAAATAAATTGTTGTCATAAATCACTCTTAATGATACAACTATTAGAAGCAAAATGGTGTCGGCGATCTGCTCACGGTGGGTTCCCGACGGCAAGCTGCTATGACGGAGAACACGAAGACAACGCACAAAGATTGCACCCTAATAGCATGAAGAGGGTAACTGCGATTTGGGTCATGTGTCATGGCCAAACTCCGGCGGGGAATTGACCTAGGAATTGGGAGGTGCTGACAAGGGCGGGGCAGTGGGAGGTGAGAGACGCAAAGCCGACGTTAGATGGAGCCGGTGGTCGGGAGGATGCGGTTGTTGCGGAAGAGGCATGATGCGATCGTTGGCGTCTTAAACACCTCATGTGTGGGACGAGACGCGGAGGGGAGAGTGATAAGCACGATTTTATTGATTATTTTAATTGCTTAAATCCATGTTTGACCTATATTTTTATTGCTTAATTATGATTTTACCCTAGGTTTTGGAACTTTATCTCATTTTGGACTTAATTGCAAAATTACATAATTTTTGGATTATTTGGCCACTAATTTTCTGATATATTTTTGTAGGCATGAAATGATCCTGGACCTAGGGCATACTGGGTCAAACCTGAGTCGGATGTGAACCGGATCGAATTATCAAGCCTACGATTAATCCGGGCCGTCCGATTCAAGAGCGGCTAGATCTGAGCCATCCGGGATGATCTGAAGCAATCCGAGCTAGGGTTAGGGTTGATCAAGCTCTATGATCAAGATCTGAAGGTTTCATCTCAATCAGAGCTAAATCAACCGTTGGATCAAGCAAGGAGGGCTCTAGAGCGTCCAATCACAGATAGAGTTGATCTGGACCGTCCGTTGCACATCTGGAGGATCCGAGCTACCACAAGGCAGATCCTGACCCCAGATCATCATCATAAAAGTTTGGCTCAAATCAGATCAAGATCTACCGTTGGATTTCATCCGATCAATCACAGCCGTCCATTGGTTATTATTTAAGGAAAAACGCAGCCCAGCTTCTCCTCGTCGCGTCTCCGCCGCTACAGTCGTTTCTTCTTCGTTTTCTAGCCAATTTCTTCGTCAAGGAGGCGCGATCCCTCAATTCCATCATCAACGCAAGAGTTAGGTCAGTGAAGAGAGCTCTTAGTGAGGTTTCCGATTGATTTTCTGTTCAATAGCAAGCTGCGCGAGGTCTCGGCAGAATTGCTATCCGATTCAACGAACTCAGCTGTGCTCCACTTCCACTGCATCCGAGCTGACCAGAGGGGTTCCCTGGAAGGTTTCAGACACTCCCTAATCCCAATCGCGAGCCACCACAGCTAGTTTGATGAAATTGGAAGCTGATTTCAGTTTGGGCAGTGAGCTGATCAGATTCGGTAGCATAGGCGATTTTCGCTGATTTGCGGAGCTTGCGGGTCCGAGGTTCTCCCTTGATTGACGACCAAGGAGCTCTTGAGTTGAGGAATGGTTGAGGAGTAGCTTAGATAGTTTAATTTCATAGTTTGTAGCTGTAATTTCAAGTCTGCGCACATTTCTGTTTCAGTTCCGTAACAGTTGCTGTAGTTTCCATTTCCACTTCGATTTTGTCTTAATTAGGTTCAATTCTTGCAGGTAGTTAGTTGGTGAACTTGTGTAGTGATAGATTGCATTTAATTTCAGTTTATTTCTCTGTTTGATAGCTTGCGTATCATCTCGACAGTTTTTCTCCTGTTGCGTATCAGATTGTTAAGCTGTGTGCCAGTTCTTTTCTGCAAATTCGTTTTAGTTCTGAATTCCTTAGCTTATTTCACACTTAGTATGTTAATTTAGTTGAATGAAGTTGTTCCCTTTTAGTTTTATCTTTTAGTTGTTGTTTAGTGTAGTATTTCTGCATTTCCACTTAATTTCTGCATTCTTTAAGTGAATGTCTTCAGTTTCGATTTCAGCACACCAAAAGGTTTGTGTTTGGTAAACCATTGCACTGAATTCCGCTTAATCGATTAGTTCCTGTATTCAGCTGTTGCATTTCTGCAATGGCTTCAACCTTCAGTCCCTTCATTTCTGAATTCTGTTTGCCTCTTCTCTGCAATTTCTGAACAACTTGTGTGCCAGTTATTCCTCTTGCGTATCATTTAATCTTCTGCATATCAGATGTTTATTTGAGTTCCTGCACCTTGTATCAAGCTAGATATAGTTTAACTGCTAAGTTTCTGCATTTGGATCAAAATTCTGCACATCACTGGATCAAAATTCTGCACATCAAAATTCTGCACCTCTTGAGTTCGTATCAAATAAATAGCAATCCTTTTCTGAACTCAGATTTACTCATGCAATTTTGTGTAGCTTCTGCGTGCCAACTTTGTATCAGTTGGTGATTTCTGAATGCGTATCAAATGAGCGTGTGAGTTGGTGAACTCTGCATTTAGATTGTTTTGTTTGTTGCTATATCAGTTTGCTTGTAAGTTGATCAGTCTTCACCTCTGTGTTTCTGCACATCAGTGGTTTTAAACCGGTCAGTTCTTGCTGCATATTAGCTTGACATTTTCGGAATTGATCAGCCAATTGGAATTGCAAGTTCATAGTTTTTGCCACTTAGCATAGGATTCTTTTGGCACATTCAGATTTCCTCTTCTTTGGCATCAAGTTAAGTTTAATTTTGGCATTTTGTATCAAGCAAGGTCTCGGTATTAATTGGAATCAAGTTATAAGGTAGTTTTAGTGTGCTATGGTTACTGAAATTACCTAGGCTTGAATTCGGCCATTTCTGAAATCTTTTTGTATTAGCTTGCTTCCAAAAACTGTATCTAGTGTGTCAAGCTTGGTTATTTCTGAAAACTGCATGTATCTATTGGTTTAGCCTCTGTTTGCATTTGAAGTGAGATTGGTTTTTCAATTTGTCTAAGTGTCTTGATTAAATTGTATCTTGGTTTGATTTTGTTCATAATTGGTTGAGTCCCTAATAGCCATTGTTTTGTTAAGTTGCTTGGCTAATTTTCCTTCATTTTCGTTGAGGTTTCATATCTGAATTATAACCCAAAACCCAATTACTTATTCGAAACCCGAAACACAAACGACACATAAATACAAGCGCGAATCAAACAACGTCAACTAGTCCCCGAGAAAAATACGACCTGTGGCCCCTATATTACATTTTCATACTTTTGATTATAAAAGGGTTTCCAGCATTCATTGATATTTAAATTTGATGAGCCCATACATTTCGTGACAAATTAATCTAGTATATTACTCCCCCACACTTAACCTTGAGCGTCTCGCGAAACTACTAAATATGTATCCCTTAGGCTTTCTTAAGCATATTTAGAAGCAAATGAAAAGAAATTACCTAGGGTTGTCAATTCTCATAAATCTAAGCTCTATGAATTAGTATCTTGTCCTTAAATCAACAACTTAGCCTTTTCATCAATCATGAGTCATTGAGATGAATTTAAATCACTAGCCTTTCAAGGGAAGTTTTGGTGGCTCTCTCTTTAAATTCTAACTTGATGATGGAAATGGAGCTCACTCAAACACATATGATTCTTGCACTACCATAGGCTTGCTTATTATCTACTCTCCACCATTAATCATGAATAGGATCAACATCTATAAAAACAAGTAAAAACAAAGAAAATGATAAGAAATGGAGTAAAAGACTAAGACAATGGAAAAATGTGAAAGGTGGAAGACTTGAGTGCTCAAAAATGTTTCCAATGTGCTTTGCCCCATCTTGACAGTCCTCCAATGAAATCAAAAATGTTGTGAAGTCAAATTTCGATAACTTCCCTTGATTTAGATAAAAACTCCTTCCTTGGTTCAATGTGCCACTCTTCCATTTTGCGTGCCATCTTGTTTCTTTCTTCTTCCCTTTTCTGATCTGATTTTTCTCTTCTTCTTTTATCTTCTAGCAAATTCAGAATTCAATGGAGCAAAACTTGGGCTCTGATGAGACGTTTTCACTAATGTATGGTGCCCAAAAACTCACATTAGATGCCCACTTGTTTTCTCCTTCTCTTTTCTCTATTTTTCAAACTGTTTTCTCTTGTTTCTCTCTCCCTTTAGGTTTGGCTACAAACTTTCTCTTTTGTTCTCACTCGGTTCAGTCATGTTGTGCCCAATTCCACATCAGAATCACATCACACCCCTTCTAATGCCGTGAGCTTCCAAGAAATACCACTTGCTGTTTTTAGTACCCAATTTTTTTTTCTTCTTATCTTTAGCTACATTTTTTTCTGTTCCATGTTTCAATTTCCACTCCATGCAGCTAATTTCAAAACTTGCCATTCTTCTATTGCTCTGCAACAGTTAGCATCAAAGTTTGTTTCAGAAAAATCAAAATTCATATCAACAAAACTTGAGACATTCCTGAATTGGGTTCAAATTGATGATGCATTTCAATTGCAGCTTGTAAAGATTGGGTTCAGACTTCCTATATTACTGATTTTTCTCATAATTCCGACTTCCCACGTTTTGCTTTAAACCAGTTTTTGATCCAAGATCCATTGATTTCAAATCTGCCCAGATTTCAGATTCTTCACAGCTTCACTTCACTTGAGACCATGGCACTTTACTTCACTTCACTTCACTTCACTGCTGATTTCAATCAGCCGTTTAAATCCAAAAACCTCTCTGCCAGTTCTGTCTAATTGCAGCCAAGCATTTCTGATTTGATGGTAGTACAATTCAGTTTGGATTGATACGAAATTGTGCCAAGACTGCACTCCATCTGCTTCCTCCTTTTTCCTACTGTTTTCTCAGCTTGCTGCTTCCGAACCTTTGAGATAATTGCTGAATTCACTGCCCTGCAACTTCCTTCACTGCTGATTTCATTTGAAGGCAGCAAGGCATTGATGATTTAGAACAAGAATTCAATTAGAAATTAGTATAAACTGCCTTACTAGCAATGCAGAAATTTCCAGCAACTTGCAGAAATTCACAGCAGCTCAATTCAGATTGTTGCAAAGTGTTACTGATTTCATCCTCCATATGTGCTACAAACTCCATTAATTTCCAGATTTTCTTTCACTGCTGATTTTGGCACAGATTTTTCTGTTGTTTTCAGATCTGTCCAGCTTGTGTGCAGCTTCTACATCAATTTTTCAGCCTTCAATTTAGCTTCAATTCAGCACTTGGCAATTTACAAGCTTTCCCTGGCTGCATTTCATTGTTTTCAACTTCTTTTCATCTGTTTCAATTCAGATCATGTTTTCAGATGGTATGGCTTCAGCACTCGGCAGCTCAGATTCATCTTCAAGTTGTTGCAAAACTTCCTTTGGCACAATCATTTCATCATTTTCTTTTTCTTCTTTTTCAGCTTTTGTTCCACTCTCAATTCAAATCATCTTTTTCTTGTTCTCAGCTGCAATCCATTCCATTCCAGCTCAGAAATATAGATTCCATCCTCAACAATTCACAGGTTTCCGAAATCAGCCTCACAATTCTGCTATTCCTATCTAAAATCAGTGATACACTGCTAAGTTCCCCAATTCAGCTTCACAAACAGCCATTCAATGATTCAAAACAGCTCCAAGTTGATTTGTTCAGCTTTCTCCAGCAAAGGCAGCTGCATTTAATGCTTCTAGCAAGGTGGCCGAATAGCTTCATAGCATCAAGAAAACATACTTTTCCTCTCTTTTGTCATGGCATAAATTTCCTTCATTTGTGTGCCATTTGGATTACACAAATTCTTCAACCGGATTCATCTTGGCTCCAAATTTTTTGGATCTTCATTTTGATGGTCAAGAATCTTCAATTGTTTTCAATCTTTGATCACTTCTTCTTGCTCATTTTTGACACCAAACTCTAATCAACTTGGCAAAAATTTTTTTTTTTCGAAATGAAGTGCATCCTTGATAAAAATTTTCTTCCCAATCACTAATCACTCCCCCACACTTAAATCGTTGTCCGTCTCGGGCAAAATAGTATCAAGAAAACATCCCAAGCAAACAAATCCATAGAAAAATTGGGGTTAAGATTAGGAATAAGGAAAGACAAATAGAATAGACATGATTTTTGCCAAATTGATATGGAAAGGTAAACAAAATGATTAGTCTCTATAGATGTGATCCAATCATTGAAATATGATTTTGAAAGAACCTAAGCAAGTTCTAGAATACAATAACATATGTGTATCACAAAATAAGGCCAATCTCACTAGGTAAAAATAATTCATCTCAAATCCTCAATTAAGAATCCAAAACAAAGTAGTACTCAAGCATCCAAGATTTCATCCATTAGCTCAAACCCTAAGTTTTGACAACCAAATTTAATTTGTTTTCAAAAGACTCTAAAATGCTATGGAGAATACCTAGAGGGATACTTTTATTTCCTAATCATGCAAGAAAAGTGCTAAAAGAAATAACAAGTATTTACAATGACTCCTTTGCATTCTACTCTACTCATGCATTTATTAGCAAGGACTCAATTCTAGAAATCATAAAAGTGAAGGAAAATGCAAAAAGGAACAAACTCCCCTTTATTTCTGGTGGGCGGAGTCTATCCAGAAGTAGCCTCCAACGTGGTAGTGGAGGTATCTGGGTGGCCGGGAGAATTCGGACTCCCCCACACTTGAACTTTGCAAAAATTTTCTCCGGTGGCCGAAGGCGATTCAGGTATAATAGCCATTCAAGGGGTGGAGTGCTTGTAATTAAAGTAAGATCATCTCCTCCTTGATGCCCTTTAGAAGTCCTTCCAGGAGGTTGAAGTCTGTTCAGTTGGAGTACCCACTCCTGAAGTCTTCTAGACCCTGCAAAACAATGTAATACCTTTCTCAAGCGTGCAGGGTCAAAAAGAAATAAAATGATATCAGTCTCTATATGAGATGTATCCAAAACTGCATCATGTTCAATTAAATCAATGCTTGGTGTCTCAATAAATTTTTCACAGTTATTTCCTACAAAATTTGCATCCTGAAATTCATCACAAATAATGAAATCAATTTTTGGCACTTCAATAAAAATATCACAATTATTTTTCAACAAAGATGTATCAAGCAATGTATCACAACCAATGTAATCACTTTTGGGTGCCTGAATGAATTTTTCATAATTATTTTCAGCATATGATATATCAAAAGACTCATCACAACAATTAACATCAAGTCTAGGCACTTCTAAAAAAATTTCACAATTATTTTCATGATATGTATCACCACATGCTTCAAAATCAACAAATTCTACACTAGGTACCTCTAGAGATTTTTCACAATCAAATTCTACAAGAGATGCATCCCTAGGTGTATTAAAAACAATAAAATCAGTTTGAGGTACCTCCATGCAAGTTTCAGAAAAATTTGAGGGAGTATTTACCTGATCATGCTGAAAAATACCTGGAGGTTCTACAAAAGTGGATGTAACTGTGGCCTCCTCCTGGTCAAGTTCATGCTCCTCTTCAGGTTGAGGTTCTGGTGGACACTTAAATAAAACAGGTGATCCTTGGGTGCTTGCTTCCACCAAGTAAGTCCCTACACTTTCTGGTAGTTGTGGTGGTCCCTGGGGCTTAGTGCAATCCCCTACACCTATGGATTCATCTGATTGTCCTAATCTTTGAGCTTGTATTTGATTCCATTGATCAACCAATTTTGCAAGGCTTTCTTCGATGTCTTGCTGTTGTTGTACGACTTGTTGTTGCCAAGCTTGTTGTTGTTGTAGCATTTGTTGACACATCTCTATCATCCTTTGTTGTTGTTCCTCATCCCAATCAGGATCATCAAAGCCTCCTTGATTAAACTGCGGAATTGGGAGGGGCTGAAAATTCTGAGTGTCTTGCTGAAAATTTTGAAAACCTTGCTGAAAATTCTGTCCTTGAAACTGGAAATCTTGCTGAAAATGTTGAAATTGTGGTTGAAAGGATGGTTGAACTAGCTGAGAATGGTAGCCCTGGAAATCTTGGATCTGAGGTTGAAATTGTGGTGGTGAACACTGAAATTGAGTGGGCTGGAAATTCTGGGTGCAAGGCTGAAAATTTGGATCGCATGGCTGTGAATATTGAAAAGGTTGTTGAAAATTCTGTATAGGTTGAAATTCTTGCTGCCATGGCTGAGGTTGAAGCTGAAATTGATTATTTTGGGGCTGAAAACTTTCGAAAGGCTGCTGGAAATTTTGTAATTGCTGAAATTGTTGTAATGGTGGCTGAAAATTGGGCTGAAATTGTTGAAATGGTTGCTCAAACTGGGGCTGAAAACTCTGGAATGGCGGCTGCCCATTCTGAAAATTCTGATTTGGTTGAAAATCTTGTTGAAATTGTTGACATTGTGGCTGAAAAAATTGATTTGGTTGCTCATTGAAAGGTTGGTTCTGCTGAAAATTTTGACACGGTTGCTGATAAGTAGATGAAAACATTTTGAACCTGCAGCCCTGTCACAAAACGAACAAGAAAAATGGCAGTACCCGTATACCAAAGAATAAGCAACAAAAAATAGAACCCAATGATATGTCCAAAAGCATACAAGCAAAAATCAAACAAATCAGAGAGCAAGGTTTTTTTTTCTCAACTTAGATTTAGAAATCAACTCCCACTTTAAATAGCATAACCCAAACCGGCTTTCCTAAAAATCAACCGATTTATAGCGATAAAATATCCAAAAATTTATATAAATTTTTAAAAATTCTAATAAATTTCATACATCCATATAAATTTATTTTCTTATTAATTATTATCAAATTCTAATAGTTTTAATTTCCATCTCTCTCTCACACACGTATATATAAAAACCTCATTAATCATATATATATATATACACACACACACATTATCCCAGTCAGGCGATGTGAAACTATGACAAATACGCATATCAAACGAGTGAGAGGTAGGCCAAAAAAAGACTTGATTAGCAATAAAAAAATAAGATAAAATTTATTTAAGTATAGATGATAATATAATAGGGGACAGAGCCCAATGGTGTAATAGGATCCATATAGTCATCCCTATCTAGTTGGATAAGATTTGGTGGTTGTTTTTGTTATTGTTGTTGTTGTTATATATATATATATATATATATATATATATATATATATATATATATTTATATTATATATATTATATATATATATATATATATATATATATATATATAACTTAAGGGGAGGCTTGTGATGTGGTTGGTATAAGAGTCTACACGTGGCAAGGCCCGGTCAAAGTTAAGTGGACAGGTCAAAAGTCTAAGTAGGGTGTAAGTCGGAAAGATCGGATTGGGTCATGACATAGATCGGATCGGGTCTGAAACTTGATTGGCACCCATCTCCCTCAGCTCAGTCACCCAAGTTCCTCAATTCATTACACTTGACTCCCTCAGCCCAATCACCCAAGTGCCTCAGTTCATTATACCTGACTCACTTAGCTCAGTCACATGAGTTTCTGAGTTCGTTAACTCTATCAATTCGGCACAATCAGGTTCCTTCAATATAGGTTTCATAAATCTCACCAGTTCAGTTCCTTCAACATATGTTTCGGTTTCCTAGGCTCCTCCGGACTCAGCAATCCGACTTCACAAATATCTTCTACTCGATCTCCTTGACCCCTACAGTCCTATTAGGCTCAACTGGCTCCTACCTTGCGTGGCCCAATAAAAGCATGGGTGGTGACATAACTGCTTCATTCATGAGACCGTTTCTCCTAGACGACTTGGAGACTGCCAGCACATATCTCGAAAAACTTTGTAAATGAATGCACATATCTCAGATAAATGGATACACTTTGCAACTCTTTAAAAGGTCGTCCGTCCCCATGGGCAACAACCATCTACATTTCTTCGTCCACTCCATAGTTTTCACCATTCTTTAGCCCTTGTGCTAACTTGAGCGTCAGAGTGGTTATGCTAAGTTCAACCTCAACTCCCATTCTAACCCTTGTGAAAGTGTTGCAGGTATTTGAGGTGCCTTCTTTCTCACCAAACATCCAAGATCTCTACCTCAGCAACTGCCTTTCATTGGCCCACCAGACTGTGATCTCAAACAAGAATAATAGGCTTTTGAAAAATAAGCAAAATCCATTAGCTTTTCTTATAATGAGTAGTGATAAGAAATCAAAAAACACACTACAATGTCTCTCACATCTTAGGCTATTCAATAAACACAACTCTTCTAGGTGTTCTTTCAATTATTTTTCTATTGCCGAGTTATCGGATATAGGAATTAAGTCTACTCCTTGGTTTCTTGATTCAGCCGCTTTTAACCACATGACTAATCAAAAATATACATTTGTTACTGCTACCAATGGCAAGAAACTATATATCAATTCAAAGAGTTAGTATAGCTTGTTTGTTGAATAGTTCTACAAAATCCATTTACATCCCTAATATGTTTTACGTTCCTCGATTGATAGCTAATTTGTTTTCATTTGGACAACTTACTTATCAGAATTGTTTAGTTCAATTTTTCTCTCATGATTGTAATGTGCAGAACCTTCAAACAGACAAGTGATCTTGAACGATATAAACATGGGCATTTATTTCATCTTAATCTCAATTACAAAAAGAGTCCTCCATTTTGTCTTACTGTCACTTCATCGGCTTCCATCTCACATGAGAAAAATACTTGGGATCTTTGGCATCGTCAATTGGGTCACCCACATACTAGTCGATTAGGATCTATGTTCAAATTTCAACTTCTTCCAAAGAGGTTGAATGTTAAGAATAATATCTTTAAATATTTTTAGACTTGTGTTCTTGACAATTTTGCTAAATTACCTTGTTGCTTCTAGTACAATTGAAGTTGATGCACTTTTGATTTTATTCATTGTGATTTGTGGGGAGTGAGGACCTTCACCTATTTAATCTAGACTTGGTACAAATATTTTGTTTTATTTATTGATCATTTTACTCGTTTTACTTAGGTGTACTTCTTGCATGCTTAATCTGAACTAGTAAATATTAACCCAAATTTTATCACTACAATAGAAACACAATTTAGAAAAATCATGAAAATGTTTTGGTCAAATCAAGATGGAGAATTTTGTGCATCAAAACTTACTTCTTTAGTAAAAAGATCATTTTACCTCAACAATCATGTCTTGGAACTCAGGAACAAAATGGAGTAATGGAACCGAAAAACTATCATGTAGTTGAAATTTCTCAAACTCTTTTAATTACTTGAGTCTTCCGTTCCATCTCACTTTTGGGTAGAAACGATTCATACAATTGTTCATCTTATTAATAGGCAACCTACTCCCATACTTGGTAATTCATCTTCATTCTCTATTTTTTTCATAAATCACCAAATTACATGCATCTTCGTGTTTTTGGTTGTGTTTGCTTTGTATTGCTCCCACCCCATGAACGACATAGACTATCTACAAAGGCTACTAAATGTGTTTTTATCAGTTATTGTGATAAATAGAAAGGGTATATTTATTATGATCATCAACATCATCGCATTCGGATATCTTGTAATGTCATGTTTATTGAAAATTTCTATTTTTATCTTTGCCCTTTAAGCATATCAGCTCCACATTCTTCCATTTCTACATTATACAATTTTTTGGAGCCTTCAAATTCTAGTTCATCTAATTATGTCCTTTCACGCTTATTATGCCACTTCCTGATCAAGCGCTTGAAAATCCTCCCATTGATGTTCCAAGTGATGCCCCACCATTTACCTCACGTCCTTGGAAAAGATCCACTTGTGTCAATTTTGGTAAGTCACTTAACCATTTAACTCTTTTTACAAATCTAAATTATGTTGAGATTCCTTTTAATTATAAGCAGGCAATGGAACAAGCATGCTGGAAAAGGCAATTATAGATGAGAAAATAGAGACATTGACTACGAATCATTCTTGGTATTTAGTCCGGCAACCCTCTAATACTTGTCATAGGCAATAAATGAGTGTACACTATTAAGGTTAATTATGATGTTATTCTTGGTGGCAAAAGGTGATTCGCTCGCCCCCAGCGCCCCCGCTAACCCGTCCCAGAGTCAACACGGAGGAGGTAAATCACGGGGGCTACTAGCCCGGATGTTGTAGCTAGCGCGTGGGGAGGGTGGGCATATTAGCTTTACCAGGATTTGACTCCAGACTTCTTGGTGGCAACACTCACGTATTAACCATCAGTTCATCCCGTAGGGACAATTATGATGTTACTCTAGACCATTACAAAGCTAGTTTAATAGCTCAAGGCTACAAGTACGAATATGAGATTGATAATGAGGAAATCATTGACCAGTTGCCAAGATGACTACAGTTCGAACTCTTCTTGCTATTGCATCATGCAAACATTGGTCATTATATCAATTAGATGTAAAGAATGTTATTCTTCATGAATATTTGAAGAAAACTATTTATACGAAGTGTCACCCTAGTTATTCTTTTGTTGATTCTAATGTGGTTTGCAAACTTAATAGATTTCTTTATGGTCTTAAATAGGCATCAAGAGCATGGCTTGAAAATGTTCACTCGACTATTTGTCCAGTTGGTTTCCAACAAAGTTCAAATAATTACTCTTTGTTTACTCATCGTAATTGCTCTCACGATATTATAATTCAACTTCATTATGTACATGATATGGTTATCACGTGTAGTGATCCACGGGGAATTCTTGAGATTAAATGCTTTCTTCATGATTCTTTTCATATGAAAGATCATGGTACTCTTACTTATTTTCTAGGTTTGGAAGTGTCTTATTTTTCTCATGGTCTTTTTCTCCCATAGCGCAAGTATATTAATGATTTGATCAAGCTAGCCAATTTGACTAATAATAAAGTTTATTCAACTCCTATAGAACTCAATTTTAAATTAAAATGTGATGATAGTGCACCTATTTTTGATCCTACTTTGTATTGACAATTGATGGACAATCTTGTTTATCTGATGATCACATGTTTTGATATATCTATTCAAGTTGTCGTTACCACAGGATGGACTGATGGTTAATGTGTGGGTGTTATCACCATAAGGCCTGGGGCTCAAAATCTAGCGAAGCTAATGTGTCCGCCCTCTCCACGCACTAGCCACAACATCCAGGCTAGTAGTCCTGTGATTTACCTCCTCCGTGTTAGCCCTGGGATGGATTGGCGGAGGGCGCTGGGGCGAGCGAATCACCTTTTACCACCATCTATTCAAGTTGTCAGTTAATTTTTTTCTCAACCTCGACATCATCACCTCAAAGCACTTCATCGGATCATTCACTATCTCAAAGGCATGCGCAATCATAGACTCATTATTCCTTCTAACACACCTCTTAGTCTATGAGCATTTTCTGTTGCTGATTATGCAGGATGTATTGATACTTGTCGCTTTACGATAGGTTGGTGTGTTTTTTCTAGGCGCCTCACCTATTTCATGGAATTGTAAGAAGAAAGAAAGGGACTCGAAATCTTCCACTAAGGGTGAGTATCGATTTATGTCTTCTGTTAGTTTTGAAATTGCTATAAAATACAATAAAGCAGGCACTTAAGTAGACAATAAATAAAGATATGCAGGAATCTGATAAGAAAAAGAGCCGAGTTAGAAATAGTTATCCGGTTGAAGCGCCGGCATGCCGACTGTCCTTAGAGAATTGATTGCCGCCCTACGGTGTAAAGGCTCCCGGCAAAACTCCCCCAAGATCCGACAACCACGCAGCGTCGTACGTAGGTGCACTCCAAGACGATCGCTGCTCGCGGAGACAACCTCAGATCGCACAAGGCGAAGCCTCAAGACCCAAAACCGATCGCAGAAGATGAAGAAAAGCGAAAAGAGAAAACCACTGATCGCTCAGAGGGAGAAGGAGAGAAGAAAGCAGTGAATTAGTGAATTGCTTCTTCCCCTTCTCCTTTTATAGATCCGAAGAGGCAAACCTTTGCCTCTTCTCTCTGAGGAGTCGCGTCGAGCGCTAGAATGAAGGGCGCGGTTTCTAAAAAAAAAAGAATAAAAATAAATAAATAAAAGGAAAGAAAAAATAAAACCAAACCACATTGGTTTAGGAATCAAACCGAACCGAAATCTGCAAAACCAAACCGGGCTGCCCGCAAGCGCGAGGCTCACGGGCTGGGGATTTGCACCCCCCTGCGCGTGATAATCGCATGCGTCGCGCCCGATTTATGGATTTCCGGCCCAGACCCCCTGAAACCACCTGGTTTGGGCTCAACTCGGGCATGCGTGTAGGTCCCCCTAGGTCATCTAAGCATGGTTGGAATGACTTCATATATAAGGCATTCCAACTCCGATAGCTTAGCAATGTGGGACTAAACTTCCTTCAATAAATTTGAAATTCCAAACAAAATTCAACAATCCCCCACAAATTTCAAATTCTAATAAATAATAAAATAGGTCTTGAGGCTTTGTCGTAATGAGCTTTCAGTGAAAATACCTTCCGGTTTGAATTTTCACCTAAGTAAACCAATCTTATTCACACAGGTTTGAAGTGAACTAAGTCTTGAACTTAAACCTTTAATATGTGAAAATCAATTGGCAACAACTCATCACAGGCGACGGTTGAATCCTTTTGGGTTGGTGCATTACGGTCATGCCACCGAATCTTGTTTCATAAGTGTTAAGGAGAGTTGCCCAGACCCCCCACACTGCGGCCTCACAGTTACACTTACATAGGTGAGTTCTCCAAGGATGTACTGCAAGCATCCTGTCATAAAGACCTCGAACTCATTAAGAGCCTTAAGCTCATCCTTACTAGCAGTCAAGTATCTATCCAGGGAAGAGACTTTGAGATTATATCTCAATCAAATTTATGTTTACGGTTCACCCTTATAGCTTGTTTATACCACATTGAACCTACTTCTTGGGATCTCCAATCAGATAGGTTGGGTTGCCGCTATAGATGAAACCAGAATAGGCCTCAGTCCCATTCCCTTACTAGATCTCTTGATTTTCTCATAATCAAGTCCTTTTGTGAGTGGATCAGCAATATTGTCTTTTGAACTTACAAAGTCCAATGACACCACTCCTAGAGACACTAGCTCACGAACAGACTTCAATCTTATTCGTACATGTCTCTTCTGTTTCTAGTTATACTTGGAGCTTCTAATCTGAGCTATTGTTGTTTAATTATCACAGTTCACTGAAATAGGAGGTATTGGCTTCACAATCAAGGGAATCTCAGTAAGAAGACCCTTAAGCCAATCAGCTTCAGTTACTGTGGTATCCAAAGCACACAATTCTGCCTCAGCTGTAGAATGGGATATGATCGTCTGTTTAACAGACCTCCAAGCAACTGCACCGCCTCCAAGTGTAAAAACATAGCCAGTAATGCCTTTACACTCAGCGGTGTCAGCTATCTAACTGACATCACTATATCCCTCCAGGATTGCAGGGAACCTCCCATAGCACAAGCCCAAGGATATAGTACCCTTTAGGTATCTGAGTACTCTGTCTAATGCATCCCAATATGTTCTGCCCGGATAGCTGGTAAACCTGCTCAATTTAGTTATAGCAAACGAAATATCAGGTCTAGAACAATTTACCAAATACATTAGACTACCAATTATTTGGGAATATCTTAATTGAGACACAGTCTCGCCACTCTTATTCTTGTGGAGAGTCTTTGAAGGATCATAGGGTGTGACTACAGATTTTATGTGGCTATAGCCATATTTCTCTAACACTTTCTCAACATAGTGTGCCTGAGAAATTGCTATTCCATCAGTTGAGTGAGTCAACTTCAGCCCTAAAATCACATCAGCACAACCCATATCCTTCATATCAAACTTACCACTTAAGAGAGCCTTGGTCTCGTTAATAATTGAAAGGTTAGATCCAAACAGTAAAATATCATCTACATATAAACATAAAATGATATATTTTTCACCTTTCATTTTAGTATATACACATTTATCAGAGTCATTAATTTCAAAGCCAAATGATAGCATAGCTCTATCAAATTTTTCGTGCCATTGCTTTGGGGCTTGTTTCAAACCATAAAGAGATTTTACTAATTTACAGACTTTATTTTCACTTCCAGAAACTACATATCCCTCTAGCTGATCCATATATATCTCTTCTTCGAGATCTCCATTAAGAAATGTCGTTTTGACATCCATTTGATAGACCTCAAGATGATATATGGATGTCAGTGCTATTAATACTCGGATTGTAGTAATTCTAGTAACAGGAGAATAAGTGTCAAAATAGTCAATCCCTTCCTTCTGTTTGAATCCCTTAGCAACCAGGCGAGCTTTGAACTTATCTACTGACCCATCAGGTCTTAACTTCCTCTTAAATACCCATTTACATCCAATGGTGGTGCAACCAGGAGGCAAATCTACTAACTCCCAAGTGGCATTAGAGATAATAGAGTCCATTTCATTTTTAATGGCTTCTTTCCAGTGTTTAGCTTCAGGAGAAGCTATAGCATCTCTATATGTCACAGGGTCACCTTCTATATTATAGGTGATAAAGTCTTGGCCTAAATCTTTAGACACATGTTGCCTCTTGCCCCTTCTCAATTCTGTACACTCACTAGATTCATCTAATGTAGAGTGACTTGAGGAAGGTACACCCACTAAGGATAATGGGACCTCTATGGAGGCAGTGTCATCTCTAGTAGGAGTACTAGAGATAGACTGAGGTGTTCTAGTCTTCATAGGAAATATATCCTCAAAGAATGTAGCATCACGAAGTTCTACAATAGTGTTTGCATCTATTCCAGAAATTTCTGATTTAATAATCAGAAACCTATATGCAGAACTATTCTGAGCATAACCCAAGAAGACACCATCTACAGTCTTCGGATCAAGTTTTTTCCTTTTATGTTCAGGTACTAGCACTTTTGCAAGGCACCCCCACACTTTTAGGTATTTCAAACTTGTCCTTCGACCTTTCCAAAGTTCATATGAGCTTTTATCCCTTGACTTCATAGGTACTCTATTTAACACATGACAAGCAGTGTATAGAGCCTCCCCCCACAAGAAGTTGGGTAACCCAGAACTACCAAACATAGAATTAATCATATCTTCAAGAGTTCGGTTTTTTCGTTCTGCTACATCATTAGATTGAGGACTATATGGATCAGTGACCTCATGAATTATACCTGAATCTTGACAGAATTTTTGAAATAGGTTTGAGGTGAACTCTCCACCTCTATCAGATCTTATCCTCTTAATGGTTTGGTTTGTTTGATTTTCAGCTTCAGATTTGAAGATCATAAATTTATCTAAAGCTTCATCTTTAGTTTTCAGCAAATAAACATAGCAATAACGAGAGTAATCATCAATGAAGGTAATGAAATACCTTTTATGGTCTCTCGTTATTAAACCGTTAAACTCACAACAGTCAGTATGAATTAATTCTAAAATATTAGAATTTCTATCAACTGATTTGAAGGGTTTACGGGGCTGTTTATATTGCACACAAACTTCACATTTTTTCTTATCATTTATGGCATGCTTAGGAATCATGTCAAGATTCATCGTCCTTTTTATAGTTTGAAAATTAACATGTCCTAATCTATCATGTCACACATCATAAGACTCAATGTTATAAGAACAACCAATATCACTAATTTTATTAATAATCGTATTTTCAACATTGAGTTTAAATAAACCTTCATTAAGGTAACCCTTTCCAATAAAGGTTCCTAAATGTAACAATACAACTTTATTACATTTGAAGTTTAGCTCATAACCAGCACGAACTAATTTTGACCCGCTAATCAAATTTCGTCGGACCGCTGGAACATGATGGAGGATCGGGTCGACCGGCTAGAGGGGGATGAATAGATGGTTTATAAAAAATAAGCACTAACACTCGTCTTTAAAAAGAAATAAACTTGGTTGCAACAGAGTCGTTGCTTCCAAGGCAGTTGATGCTCAAACAGAAACTCCTTAAGGCGGAGAAGCCTTTACAGTTGTAGCACAGAGAAAGCTTAGAGAGAAAGAGAGTTTACAACTCAATGAATTAAAATGATTGATTTCTAAAGCAAAACCTCTAAGTCTATTTATAGCCTAAGAGAATAAATCTGGATTGTTGATTGTTGACCACTTTTCTCTTGGTCGTTGATCCATGGATGTAATCTGGATGGTTGATCTTGGATGGGATTAAACTGCATCCATTGGATTTGATTAAAGGATAATGTAACATTATCCTTTAAGTTTTAATTGTTTTAATTAAAACTTTATCTTTCGTTCCTCGAGATGGCTGTTATCTCCATATCGCTGTTATCATGTATAAGTAGCAATCTCGGCAATACTTAACAGTCATCGCCCTTCATCCCAAATGGTTAGTGGCTTGGTGTTTGTTGGTGAGGATGTGGGTAAGATCCTTCTTGGCACCAAAATTATTTTTTCATTTCTTTTTGGCGCTTGGACTAGTCTTTTTGATTCTTCGTCTTCTGGGTGATTTCCGGCCAACCGAAGTTAGGCTCACCCGAACCCGACTCCGGCCCTTCGCCCCTCGAGCATACTTCCTCCCGGCTTTTCGTCCCTCGGACGTCGCGCACGTCCTTCTCGTTCCACCGGCGTACTCTTCCGCAGCTTCCGCGTCCCTCGGATTGCACCGAGCCCGTCGGCTCGCTTTCCCGCGCAATCCTTCTCGTCCGCCACGTCTTACGTTCGACTTCCTCCGTACCTAAGCTCCTGTACACTTAGCAGAGGGATCAGTAAACTAACAGGACCCAACTAACTTGGTGGATCACATCAAAACTAACCGGGGCACCAACAATCTCCCCCTTTTTGATGTGTATCAATCCAAGTTCAGTTAGGGTTAAACCAAAAAAAATAAGGAATTTAGTAAAACTAAATTAAGCAGTTAAGCATGGGAAAAAAATATTGCAATCAATAACCACAACCTCCCCCTAAACTTAAGCTACTCTCCCCCTTTGATCACAGCAAAAATGGGGCACAAAAAATAGGGAAAGGAAAAAATATGATTAGAACTCAGAAAAATGTGAAACATTTTTTTGAGCCGTGAATAGATTAAGTGCATATCACCGAAATTTAATTTTTGAATAAAAAATTTTCAAATATTTTTTTAAAATTAAAAAATACGAATTTCAATTAAAAATTTATAGAAATTAATTCATCCATTGGAAAATTTTAAAAATTTTTGTACAGGTGGAAGATAAAATTATTGCTTTTTACAAAAATTTTCAAATTAAAATCTATTTTGTATATTCAAAAATAAATCATATAGTGGCAGAATAAAAAATTCAAAGATATATTTTTAAAATTCAAAAATCTCATAAAAATTTAAAAAAATTTACCAAGTTTAATTGACTATGTGTAGATCTAAAAAAAATCGATTCTTGCAGAATAAATTAATTTTCTATTTTTAAAGTTAAAAGTTTACTTTTCAAATGAAAAAATAATAGAAATTCAAAATTTATCGAAAAAAAATTTCCAAAATTTCACAGTAAACAAATAAGATACTCTTGTATCAAGTAAAAATAGAAATTGAATTTTGTAAGAAAGTCTAGGTGAAAAAAAATTTTCAAAATAAACTTAATCATAAAATGTGTTAATCTATTTCTAATTTTGCAAGAAAAATTATGCAGTAATAGAAAACTAATTCAAAATTGATTTTGGTATCCAAAATAGATTTCTATCGACAGGATTAACTAAAAATTTGGATGGAATGTAATTCTTTGGCACCTTTTTAAATTGACCTTTATGGTTTTTAAAATACCAATTCAACTTTTCAGGATAACTATTTTTCTTGTGTCGCAAACAGACAATATCACATTCTAATTTCTCAACTAAATTTTTCAGATCAATATTTTCATTTTTTAATTTAGAATTTTCTTTTTCTAATCTGCAATTAGATTTGAGCAAGGCTTTAACACCAGCATACAATTGATCATGAGGAAGAAAACAAACCTCACTTACCGGATCGCTTTCGAAAAGCGAGGTTCCTTCTTCGTTGTCGCTTTCTGATGTCGCTCCCCCTTCAACACTGCTCCCCTCTTGATGACTTGCCATCAACGCAAGTCCCGCGTACTCTTGAACTTCTGATTCGTCCGACGAGGTCTCGTCCTAGGTGGCCTTCAATGCCTTCATTTTCTTTGGCTGGTTTTTGATTTTGGGACACTGATCTTTTAGGTGTCCCTCCTCGTTGCGGTTGTAGCATCGGACAGTTCGTTTCTTCGGAGACCGCCTTTTCTTCTGCATTCTCGAAAAGTTATTAGCTTTAAAAAAACTTTTAAACGAACTTACTATTTGCGTTGTCTCGTCGTCCGTCGAGGATTTTGACTCCTTCTCCGTTCTCCTTGTGTTTAGGGCCAGATTCTTCGTCTTTCTAGATCCTGCCCACCGAGATTCGTGTAATTCGAAAATGGAAAACATTTCATCTAATGTACTTACCTCTAAATCTTTGGAGATGTAATAAGCGTCGACGATTGAGCTCCACTCCTGGGTCCTTGGGAAGGCGTTGAGGGCGTATCGAATGGAGTCGCGATTACTTACCGATTCGCCGAGTTGGGTGAGTCCGGAGATTAGCTCCTTTATTTTGGCATGAAGTTCAGCCACCGTTTCTCCTTCCTTCATTTGCAGGTTTATCAGCTGGTTCCGGAGGAGATCCTTTCTTGCTGATTTGGCTTCAGAGGTACCCTCATGAAGTTCTAGGAACTTTTCCCATAATTCTTTTGCGGAGTGGTAGTTGCCGATCCGGTTTACCTCTTGAGTAGGCAAGACTGTTAGGAGGTGGAACTCGGCCTTACCATTGGCAACAGATTCCGACTGCTCCTTCTTATTCCACAAGCTTTCTTCTTTTTCATCCCCGTTCGCATCTTTAGGAACTGCAAAACCATATTTTATTGATAAAAGAATATCAAAATCTGTACGAAAAAATACCTCCATTTTTTTCTTCCAGACGGTGAAATCCCCTTCGAATTTAGGTGGATGAATGTGCGCGCCGGCCATCGTCTTGTTGCTTTCTCAGGCGATTAGTCCTTCAAAAGCGAACCCGCTCTGATACCACTTGTAGGATCGGGTCGACCGGCTAGAGGGGGGTGAATAGACGGTTTATAAAAAATAAGCACTAACACTCGTCTTTAAAAAGAAATAAACTTGGTTGCAACAGAGTCGTTGCTTCCAAGACAGTTGATGCTCAAACAGAAACTCCTTAAGGCGGAGAAGCCTTTACAGTTGTAGCACAGAGAAAGCTTAGAGAGAAAGAGAGTTTACAACTCAATGAATTAAAATGATTGATTTCTAAAGCAAAACCTCTAAGTCTATTTATAGCCTAAGAGAATAAATCTGGATTGTTGATTGTTGATCACTTTTCTCTTGGTCGTTGATCCATGGATGTAATCTGGATGGTTGATCTTGGATGGGATTAAACTGCATCCATTGGATTTGATTAAAGGATAATGTAACATTATCCTTTAAGTTTTAATTGTTTTAATTAAAACTTTATCTTTCGTTCCTCGAGATGGCTGTTATCTCCATATCGCTGTTATCATGTATAAGTAGTAATCTCGGCAATACTTAATAGTCATCGCCCTTCATCTCAAATGGTTAGTGGCTTGGTGTTTGTTGGTGAGGACGTAGGTTCGATCCTTCTTGGCACCAAAATTATTTTTTCATTTCTTTTTGGCGCTTGGACTAGTCTTTTTGATTCTTCGTCTTCTGGGTGATTTCCGGCCAACCGAAGTTAGGCTCACCCGAACCCGACTCCGGCCCTTCGCCCCTCGAGCATACTTCCTCCTGGCTTTTCGTCCCTCGGACGTTGCGCACGTCCTTCTCGTTCCACCGGCGTACTCTTCCATAGCTTCACGTCCCTCGGATTGCACCGAGCCCGTCGGCTCGCTTTCCCGCGCAATCCTTCTCGTCTGCCACGTCTTACGCTCGACTTTCTCCGTACCTAAGCTCCTGTACACTTAGCAGAGGGATCAGTAAACCAACAGGACCCAACTAACTTGGTGGATCACATCAAAACTAACCGGGACACCAACACATGATGCACCTCATGCAGTGACAGGACCTTCCTTGAGGTAAATCTCAAGTCAACTCGTCCAATCCCTAACACTCTGGCTGCAGAATGATTCCCCATGGTTACGGAAGTACCTTCAATTACCTGATAAGTAAGGAAGGCAAAGCGATCAGCACAACAGTGCACATTAGCACCTGTATCAACTAACCACTTATTGGGTTGAAAAATCAAATTTAGTTCGGGGTTAATGGAAACGAACCCATTGCTGGTGCTAGTCACAACATTGACCTGCGCCTTGGTGTTGGGCACATTGCCTTGGTTCTTCTTCTTGTCCTTCCGTTCAGGACAGAATTTGGCAAAATGTCCAACTTGTCCACAAGCCCATCACGGCCTAGTCCCATGCTTCTTCTGAACCTTTGGTTTGGGTTTCATTTTGTTTTTCATTTTTTTGTTCTTGAACTTGTTCTTGTCAGAAGAAACTACCACATTTGCCTTTGGAGCAAAATCCATGGGCATCCCCTTATCGTCATCCTTGTGTTGCTTCCGATGTTCTTCCTCGATATTTAAGGCAATCATTAAATCTTCAAGAGAGATTTTACCTCTCCTGTGTTTAAGTGTCATGCCAAAATCTTCCCAACTCGGAGGCAACTTTTCGATGATAGACAAGACTTGAAGTTTCTCGGGTATCGGCATTTCTCCATCGGCAAGACCGTGAATCAAAATTTGAAATTCATGGGTCTGCTCAATGACAGATCTACCTTCAACCATTTTGAAGTTTAAGAACTTTCCCACGGTGTACTTCTCTAAACCAGAGTCCTCGGAGTTATATTTTTTATCCAAAAATTTTCATAACTCTTTGGCCGAGGTTGTAGAGCAGTACACATCAAATAGTGCGTCTGAGAGGGCGGACAGGATTCTCCCATGGCAGAGATAATCCCTCTGTTTAAACCTCTCAGTAGAAGCATTACGGAGAGGTTCTTCTTCATCAGGTGAAGGAGGATCCGATTCTATAACTGAGAAAAGCCCCAGCGTAGTAAGCCAAAATTTCATTCGTTGTTGCCAACGTTTGAAATTTTGCCTGGAAAACCTCTCGGGTTTGGCGCTAGCCTCATCAGACCCCGACATTCTAACATTTAACATGTCTACTTAGGTACAATCAATTCTCTAAGATTGTAAAATACAATAAAGCAGACACTTAAGTAGACAATAAATAAAGATATGCAAGAATCTGATAAGAAAAAGAGCCAAGTTAGAAATAGTTATCCGGTTGAAGCGTCGGCATGCCGACTGTCCTTAGAGAATTGATTGCCGCCCTACGGTGCAAAAGCTCCCGGCAAAACTCCCCCAAGATCCGACAACCACGCAACGTCGTAGGTGCACTCCAAGACGATCGCTGCTCGCGGAGACAACCTCAGATCGCACAAGGCGAAGCCTCAAGACCCAAAACCGATCGCAGAAGACGAAGAAAAGCGAAAAGAGAAAACCACTGATCGCTCAGAGGGAGAAGGAGAGAAGAAAGCAGTGAATTAGTGAATTGCTTCTTCCCCTTCTCCTTCTTCGGAGGAGTCGCGTCGAGCGCCAGAATCTCAAAAAAAAGAATAAAAATAAATAAATAAAAGGAAATAAAAAATAAAACCAAACCACATTGGTTTAGGAATCAAACCGAACCGAAATCTGCAAAATCACACCGGGCCGCCCGCAAGCGCGAGGCTCACGGGCTGGGGATTTGCACCCCCAGCGCGTGATAATCGCGTGCGTCGCGCCCGATTTATGGATTTCCGCCCAAACCCCCTGAAACCATCTGGTTTGGGCTCAACCCGCGCATGCGTGTAGGTCCTCCTAAGCCATCTAAGCATGGTTGAAATGACTTCATATATAAGGCATTCCAACTCCGATAGCTTAGCAATGTGGAACTAAACTTCCTTCAATAAATTTAAAATTTCAAACAAAATTCAACAATTGCATGGCTTACTTCTCCTTGATCTTGATGTTACAAGTGCCATTAACGCAAAGCACTGCCAAGCCACGATAGTTCACTGCATTCTGCTCGGCGTTGCAAAATTTATTCTGTTTTCACTCATATTTATATACTTGTTGTTTCTACTCTTATTATTTGATCTGTAATAGCAGTCATAGGTACAAATCATATTCAGTCCGAATTCAACGAGGTTGCTCCTTGGGAGACAAAAGGGGAGGGAAATTAAGTAATGCAATTACTCATATATAGCTACTATATATATCTTTTGCTTGTTTTGCATATTTGTCTTTTCTTATGTCTGAAATTGACGGGTGATTTGGAAAATCATGAGATGTATCGTAACATAATATTTTCCTATTTAATAGTTAGATTATTCGTACTTTTATTTATGATAATTAAAAGTTACTAGTGATTTCTATAATTCACTTTATATATAGAAACTAGTTCCTAGGTTATGGTACAACGGTAGGATTGCTAGTAGTTAATCTAGGCATCCGCGGTTCGATCCTCAGCTACGGCGCATTTTGCAGGAATTTTTCCTCTAAATGGGGCACGAACCCTGGGACTGGGCTTCTAGACTGTCCACCGCGAGCGCTTCCTGATTTACCCTAGTGACCGGTAGAAACTTTCGTAGGACCGGATCGATCACCCCAAATTCAATTTATCTACTACCTGATTCATCACTTTATATATATAAATTATATCAGCGGGCATCTCTTTCTTCTATTCCAAGTATTATAACACAAATAATTCAATGCTACGTTAAAGAAGGAAAAAAAATAAAAAGTTTTTTTAAAAAAAAAACTTGTGTAATTTTTTTTTATGGATTTACTAGATTGATTATCATTGATTGTTGTTTTTACAAGATTTTAATAAATTACAAATTTAAGTTAGTAGTTTCAAAAGATTCGTTAAGAAAATTTGTATAATTAAAGAAAATTTTAAGTTTATATCTATATTTAACAAAATACATTATAAATTTTTATTTTCTAAATTTGATTGTAAATTTATGAATTGATAATAATAAAGTTTTTACTAGTTCAAAATAGGACGAATTCAATTATGAGAGACTTGGTAGTTTTTTTTTCAAGGACCCCTCAAGCACTATATACTATATAATGCGCTGCTCGGCTTGCCTTCCCTTGTGCTTCTATCGACGTTTTAATTTTCTTCGACAGTCGATTCGAATCCTCCCTCTCCCTTATTACTTGTTAGGATTTCCTCCGGCTCCTCTGACGATCGCTTCCTCCTTCTATTTGAGCGTTCGCCTACTGCCATGGAAAAGAAGATCACCCTGTTGAGCTCCGACGGCGAGGCATTCGAGGTGGACGCTGCGGTGGCCATGATGTCGCAGACCATCAAACACATTGTCGAGGACGGCTGTGCAGAGGACGCGATTCCCCTCCCCAACGTCACCTCCGGGATCCTCGCCAAGGTCATTGAGTACTGCCAAAAGCACGTCGATGACCCCGATGACAAAGAAGAACTCAAGTCTTGGAATGCCAAATTCGTTAACGTCGACAAGTCCACCCTATTCGATCTCATTTTGGTAAGCTTCGATACTTTTCCGGTTCCTTCTCCCCTTCAAATTAATTTGTTTCCTAATTGTCTTGGGTTGGCAATTGTCTTTTTCATTTTTTGGGATAATTTTGGAAAACAATTTAACTCTTTTGATTAGGTTTACTATTAATCTTTTATTTCAAAGGGCCCTTATTGAAATTGTATTTTTTTTTTTTGATTTCTGGAGATTTATTTATTTTGTATTGATGACAAGTTTTGGTGTATTCAGGGTGCAAACTACATGGAAATTAAGGGGCTGTTGGATTTGTCATGTCAGACTGTAGCTGATATGATTACGGGAAAGACTCCGGAAGAGATTCGAAAGACGTTCAACATCGAGAACGACTTCACCCCGGAGGAAGAGGAAGAGAATCGCAAGGAAAATCAGTGGGCCTTCGAATAACTCTTGGACGACCCATCTGCTCTGTTTATTAAGCCTTCCCTCTTTTGTTGGATATTGTTCATGGAACTCATATTAATCTCCTGCATATTTACCATTAATTTTTATCTTATTAATTGACTTGATCCAATTGTTCCGTTCAATAATATCCTCGTCGAGATTTTTTTAATAAAATATTCTATTCAACCTCGTTTTAATATTTTAAATTATTGTCATTATTATGTATCTTATAATTATCATTTATTTTATAGAAGTTATATAAAGTTTAGTGACTCTTTCCAAATCGCGCGGACTAACTACGTAAAAAGCGTGGATGGATTAAATATAAAGCAGGTAATTTTGTAGATCACATATGAATATACTTGATCGGAAATAAGCAACATCAGACAAATACAACACCACTGCCAAACAAGGGCACATCATAACCCATTTTACATTAGAGGCAGCCTCGGTGCTCGATTGCATTACACCTTGATTTCTCACACATCGATTGCAACAATCTCATACGACAAAAGATTATCTACTTCATCGATATTTAAGGAGTCAGATAAAAATGGGAAAAGAATATCACAAGATACAACATTGCTTATGCGACTACAGCTTCCTCGCGGAGAATATACTATTTTCCACTTATCATTTGTGATTGAAAGGGAACCCGCTCTACCTTGAGAAATGTGGAATCCTCCCTGTTTAAAGGATGTTTCCATGGTTCTCCATCTGTCTGCAAATAAGCTCTGTTCCAGTCGCCACCACGTAGTTCCAACTTGACAGCAGCAGCCTGTTATAAAGGTTTGTTGAAGTTTTCATGCCCCATGATGGGGTGCTAAATCTTTTCAAGAAGATAAATTTAACGTTAATAAAAATGGCAATTTAATATAATGAATCAACCAATGTGATCCCTTAACTAATAGAGGTGGGAACAAGACAGTCATGCTAGTTCAACTTGGCACATCCCACTTAAATTGTGAATTATGAATCACGCTTCTACCTGTGAGGATCTCCAATTCCCTACTTTTTCATGATAAATTCATGATAGGAAGCTCATTTATTTTTTGGTTATATCGCTTAGTTTCCTCATCCTTCATAGACCATAATTGCATCAATAAATTATGCATTCAATAGCTGACCAAGATGGAATTGGTAATCTATTTTGTGGGTTGCCACATGAAGCGAAGAATTTCAGGTAGCAAATCAATTGTCACATATTCAATTTGGAAAGTGACTGGCATCTCGACTCTAATGTGGTTCCTTCACTTATTATGACAACAATAAATAAAACATAAAATCTCAATTATTTGGAGTTACGCCCTGAAGGTTTTTCCAATCATTAAATAGTAACTCTATAAATTCTGGTATTTTGTAAACAAGAAGTGACAGTGTAAATGCCTCACATATAAAAAGATAATAAAACTAGTGATAACTAAGAAATCTGATCCTCAATGGAAACCTGTGTCTATAAAATCTTCTAATTCAGATTTATTTTTCAAATATGTTAGGGTTCAGGTTTTATATAAAGCTGAAAGCAACTTATCAGCCAGCCTAAATTTACTCTATTTAACTACAAAAAACTTTAGAGTTTTCATTAAACCATACCATCGTTTTCTTCTTCCAAGGCTGGCCTAACTCAACCGGGCCTACATATGTAGCTAAGAGCTTGCTGTACTTTGCTCAATATAAATTACTTATAATACGTACCAGTCATTGCTCTCAAATTAAAATGATTTTGATTGTTTATTTCTAGGAAAATACACATCCAGTTGACTTGTATGAAACTAAATATTAGCAGCAAAAGTCTCCGTGATCTAGTAACCCTACTACATTTCAAATAAATAGCAAACATAAAAATCACAGTTTGAAAATTAAAGATAGAAAAGATACCTGAGCAATGTGTACAGCAGAGATAATTTCAACCATTACCATGGAAGCATGCCATCCTTGTTTCAATCCAAATATCTCGAGCAGCCCATCATCTGCTCGAGCCTCATAAAACCTTCTCTGAGAATGAAAATAACAACAAATATCAGTGAAAACGCTGTCAATTTCCAGAAATCATTTATGCTGCTTGAGGACTTCTATACTCTATGCAGATGCCACCCCTGAGAAAGTGGAACAAATCTAACATATGATGGTTCATAATAAACAGATAGAATAGAAACTACAACTACACGTGGGTTACTATTCTAAAGAAACTTCAGTGTAAAAATGTGAGAAATAAAATGGCGTGTCTTCTTGGAGAAACCAGGATATTATCGTGATTCCACCAAGTTAACTTCACTATTATCCATTCTCCAAACTGAAAAAAAAAATACATATTGGCATATGCAATGGCATAGGTGATAAGCAGATGATGACAAACCTAATCACAAGTCCAGTAAACTTCACCTAGCAAAAACATAAAGCTTAGTTACTCAGAAAAACTAAGATCTAGATTAACAGCAAAGTCAATCCAGACAAAAGACTCTCATGCTAATCCACTCTTAGAATATTGAGATCAAAGATTAATTGCGAAGGTGTCTAGACCGTAAAATTTTCATACAGATGAGTAATATCAACCTGATCAAGATATTTAGGTGTAGGATGCCCCCATGGATGTCTTCCGCTTCCATAACTGTCCAAATTTAGAAGCACAAGGGACCTAACGCTGCAGCAAATGGCCCATTGTAGAATTATTTCCATACCAGAAGAATAAATAAGTTATCCATGTCAGATATGAGAGAAATTGCACTAAATAACAGCATCTTCCATGTTCATTTTCTCAGCAAGAAAACTAATGTAACAATAGAAAGGATATCATGCAATTTCAAATTTTTTTCATTACTCGTTTGAAACATTTCCCAAATTCTTTATTTCAGTAGTCTAGAAATCAAGGCTATACCAAAACATGATAAATCAAGTTCTAAAATTTCCACTGGGTAACTCAAGAGAATGGGGACAGATGGAAAATCCTGGTTAGTGAAAAAGTATTATCTCCCACAGAGAAAGCTTGCTAGAATGGAAAATTTACTGTGGTGTGGCACTCCTGTCTGTGGACAAATAAAGAAGCTTTGAGAAGGCTTAGATGAGTAAGCTACTATTAACTTGGGTTTAAGCCTTTTGGACTAGAAGTTAGGCTTCACAACCTAATAAGTCACTTCTCTTCTCTAATCCAAAGGAAGGTGAGGTATTGGAAAGAATTATCTGTGTAATGGCATTCCAACCATTGGACCTCATGTTGAGTTGTGGGCTAATAAAAAAAAAATTATGTGCAGACGAGCAAGTTATCATTAATTCAGGCTTGAGTACTTTTGGCTAGTGGTTAGTGATTGGAGCTAAAGTAAAAGTAGAAAGCATAGTGACCAATCATGGAAAAAATAGAGAGCATAATAACCCATAATAATGCTCATCTAATGTACAATTACAGAACATATTTCTAATGAAAGAAAAAAATATGGATCAAATATGTTATCATGAATAAAACCATAACAGTTCAACAAAATAATAAAATGTAACTCAATGATCATCAATTATGAATAACTGGAAATATTAAAACATGATCTCCTGAACATTGCCACAGTAAATTAGATAATAAAAATAACAAATTAAAGTATCTCACCTAGTAGGTATTGGAATCTTCTCCCATTCTTTGCTGTTAACCTTTTTGATATGAAGGGATAAAATGTTTTTAAGCCCCCTGCATTTGAATCAAGATCAACTTACTGAATACTGATTCATTTCCTCTTTCTTTTTTTTTAAGTTGGATTTGACCAACAAGAAGAAGTATATTCAAGTGACAGAAGTCCCATATCCATTGCGTCCATTCATAATGCAAATAGATGCCTTAGACGATTGAAAAAACCAGTAGGTTTGATAATTACATGTACATGTCCTCTAAATAAGTAATTAGCACACTTCTAGCTGCAATAAACTGTTGTCAAGGTGTGTCAACAATAATTTAACGGAAGATGTATCACAAAGACATGACAATAGTTCAATTAACATTAGCACAGTGGAATTAAGCTCTGAAGTTGGAATAACAATGATCCTTGCTGAGGTTCTAATCCAGGAAATAAGAAAGAACATGCTTATATAATTTGCAACAATTGAACAGCAATGCAACCATGGAAGGCCAATGACTAGCTTGATGTATTCAAGTATAGTTAAGATGGATAGCCTAGGGAGACTGAGGGGGCGCTTGGTATATATTCGGGAATAGGAATAGGAATGGATTTGATTGAGGGGTTAATGGGAATGAGAATGATTGTTGGATTGTTGGTGCTTGGTATAGTATAGTTAAGATGGATAACCTACGAACGGGAGACTGAGGGGGCGCTTGGTATATATTCGGGAATAGGAATAGGAATGGATTTGATTGAGAGGTTAATGGGAATGAGAATGATTGCTGGTGCTTGGTATAGATATTGGAATGGGTATTATTCCCTTATTAAAATCAAAAGGGACGCTCACCTTTGTGATGCGCCGGAAGGGATCACCTTTGCAGGAAAGGAGGGTCGGCGATGCTCAAACCAAGAGAGGGAAGCCACACGTGAAGAGAGAAAGAGAAAGATTGGGCGTCGGGCGATGAGGAGAGAAGAGGGCAATCGGCGAGGGAGAGGGAGTCGACGTTGGGCTCGCTCACACGAGGACGGAAACCGCAGGAGGGCTTTGGCGTCAGCGGAAACTTGTGAAGGAGAAGAGAAATTTTCTCTCGGACGATGAGGAGAGAAGAGGGATGCGGCGTGACGAGGCTTCGAACGCGCATGCGCTTAGGCGACAGGGGAATGGAAAGTTGATATCCAAGGGAGGAGGAGAGGGGAATCAAAACTAGAATATGATATCCTTATTTTGATTCCCATTGAGCCCTTTCAAACACCTACCAAAAAAATGATGAACCAGGCAGCAGACAAATTAAACCTGGGGTGACCGGCCCGGCCCCACGGAAGTTTCCCACCGGTCACCAGGGTAAATCGGGAAGCACTCGCGGTGGGCAGTCTAGAAGCCCAGCGTCCCAGGGTTCGCGCCCCATTTGGAGGAAAAATTCCTGCAAAATGCGCCGTAGCTGGGGATCGAACCGCGGATGCCTGGGTTAACTACTAGCGACCCTACCGCTGCACCATAGCCCCGGGGGCCCTTTCAAACACCTACCAAGCATCATATATGGGAATGAAATAACTTTCATTCCCATTCCTTACCCCTAAACCCCCCAACCAAGCAGCCCCTGAAAGTAGGGGTTCAAGATATCAGACCCCTAAGCTGCGAAGTGAAAATGTCAAAAAAAAAAAAAAACAACAAACAGTTCTTCAGCTCAGCAGGACTACAGTTTGGATTAAACTAGGTACTATCCTGTACAAAGGCACTAGAGTAGTTCATCAATACCCTTTAGATAGCAAGAAATTTGTTTCCCCCCTTCAATTTTTTATTCATGCATTCAGTTGTGACTTCTAATGTAACATCTCTCTGCGCAAATAAGAGTAGTTCCTAGTTAGAATATTAATTGTGTTTTGCTCTAGGAAAAAATAAGAAATTCAAGAAGTAAACAATTGATAAATATGTGCTATTACTAACCTTAGATTTGGAGTTCTCACACATGGTGTAAAGAACCAACCTTGTGTACAGCTATATCCGGCGTATATCAACTGCATAACAAATGCTACTTGTTACATTTAAAAATAGTAGAAAAATTATTCATTCTAATAATTAAGAAGATCATTTATTATGTATCACTAAGTATCAAATTATCAATAAGACATATGTAAATAATAAATCACATTATTAGTCTAGAATCAAATATTATATAATAGTATCAGTATATATTTATATATATAGTTTACTAAACAACAGTAGAGGATTTATATATTTTTTAAATAAATGATGTTATTACTTAGTATCCCATGTTATTGGATAAAGACAGATCCTGATTGCATCCAAGCTTTCTGATCAAGAGGTTGCTGACTTCTATCATGAGGAACAATAACCTATATTGAACAACAATGAGCATAAGAGCGATGGATGGGCTCAAATCTAGTAAGTGACGACAAGGTCAAACTAAAGATCCTCAAGCTCATGGTAAATCTCCAATTGTAGTGAGCCTAAACAATGATCCTCAATAAAAACTCCATCCCCTACTTCATCTCCTCCTTGTGATTGGTAGATGAAACCAAAACATGGGTATTAGGAAGAGAATTTAGAAGTCTCTGACAATATGACAAAGTGTGTCAGAAAAAGCCACACTATGGCATTTCCTTGTGCCAACACAGTATTCATATGGATTGGTGAAAGGAACTATACGTTTTGGCCGTACCAGCCAATACTTATTATTAACACTTGAAACCATGGCTAAAATATAATACTAATATGGCAGCAAAACATCATTTTCCTGGCAATTTTTTAATAAGAAAATTATAAGCAATAAAGTAATTGTTATTACTTGCAGGTTAAAAATTTCCAATCTTTAGCATGATTTAAAAAAATAAGAAGATTCTGATAATAATTTGAATATTCCATAGAATTCATTCTCTAATTAACTATTTAATCATTAGTTCCCATTTCAAATGGGCATATATATTTACTAACAATGACAATTATTTCATCCATCATGCTACAAGTTCCTCTGGCTGATGTGTAGTGTGATAAAGATAGAAACATGAACCTACTTTATTTGAAATTGGGCCTTGTGCAAGGTATGGCTTTGTGTCACGTAAATGGTGGAAGCCATAGGCAACTTGGGCATCCATTCCTACAACACAAGATATTGATAAGAATAACGATTTGCAAGCACTAAATCGATGAAACACATGGCCACACAAAATGTTATGTGGCCATATAACATCTAGTGTAAACTGAAGCAATATCACCATATAACAAGGCCCTCATACAACAATACAATGTCCTTACCAAGCTGAGCTAGATGTAGAAGAGAGAAAAATCATTCTAAGAAGTTTAAAGGTAAGGAAAAAGAATACTACAGACAAATTGTTGATATGAATCATATAAAGCACAGTTATGACATGATAGTCATCCTGCATACAGGCAAGAGATAAATTTATAAAAGTAAAACCTTCATTAACATTTTTTTTGGCTACATATTATTCTTCCAGAAAATTCAATATTTAATGAAGGAAACATATCATCCAAATGGTAAGATTATTTGTTGCAAGGCATTGCAACTATATGGAGTAGAATAAAGATGTTAACCTGAAAGTTAAATTCAGATCCAAGATAGTATTGACTCAACAAAATTCCCCAAAATTGTTCATAAAGAAATGAAAACTTTGTCAATTTAAGGAACAGCACAGAGCATACCGATGCTCAAGTAGTTGTAGAAGACTCCTTCAAAGCAAGAAACTTTTTCAGGTAATTCTCTTTGTATATCAACATCCTATAGAAACAGTAAGTTTTCCAAAATATTACCATGCATCTTAAATGATAGCAAATCTATGTTTGAGCAATTAGCTTAACTAAGCACATATAGAACAAATGAGAAATCGTACTTGAACAGGTATATGCTAGACTTTACTCTTTTAGAGCAATTAGTATGTCATAATAGATGTTTCATGTCAATAAAAAAAAGTATTAATATCTTCTAACCTTGAAACTTGCATATGAAAACTATAACATAAACTACTTTTCTAGAAAATGCAATGGAGCCAAGTACTAATCAGAAACCTTTGGAGGAGCATAGCAACCATAACTGAATTGTAGATAGAATGAGATCATGCTAACATTTTGTACCTGATTGAGATCATACTCTACCAAAGGCTTAAGACAATAAGGCAATTGGATCCCCTGCGTTTCTTGCATTATGATCGTAACATGCCAACTGCATGATAAGGGAAAAAAGTATTCATAAGATAATTATCTCAAGATCAATTATCAGTGAGAAGTTTTCCACTATATTGCTGGTGGAGCTTCCCCACTGAAATAAAAAGGCAGAGTATTACAACTTAGTGGATTAGAGAGGAAACAAGATGCAAAAAAATGGTATGAGGCTAAGAAAACTCATGGTTCTAACAAGTGCTGAGATCAATTGTAGGAGAATCTCTAGTACATTCCTAATGTAGTATACTCACATTGCTCCATAGGATGGAAGGTTTTTTGTTACTATCTACAGGAAAGAAAGTCATGCACAATATATGAAGCAACAAGAATTAGAGATGATATATAAATGTGGATAACAATCATAAGCATCATTGTTATGGGTATCACTGCATCAAGGAAGTGCTACATGGGATATTCACATTGCAATCGACCATCAAAGGAATGCCAAAATGGACATATAGGCTACTAAACATAAAAATACGATCATCCAAGAATTGCCCGAGAAATTAGGTGTAGTTCCAACAGATATAAAATGAGTCAAAATGGTTGGAGATGGTGAAGATAGAAAAGTCGAACAAATAAGAATTAAAAGTATAAGGAGTTGAGACATAGAAATGGTAGAAAATATTAAAAATTGATTTAATTGATCTAGATATAATCAACGAAGTCTAGCATAAGTTACATGAATGGATATAAAAGCTACATAACTAAAACCAAATATTTAGAACTACATGGCTTGATAATGGGTGATATTAAATCAATTAATCATGAAAACTATAATCAACATCAAGTCATGTCAATCTACTATTTGGGTTGACTATGTGAACTTAATCCTCTATTGAACTCTATGTAAAGTTATTTCACTAGTAAAATGTTCAGATCTCTAACACTACTTACAATTGCAATAATTGTTCTCTTTGGATATCACTTGAAGAAGACACGACACTGAAATCAAAAGGCAAGTGCCTAGCAAATAGAACAAGCTATACTTTTGTATAATTTTATGCGACAAAAAATGTCCCTTTATGGCACACAAGAAGAAAGTTTCTTTCAAATAGAATTAAGGATATGTTTACTTGGATGGGCAGTCAAGAGGGACGCAAAAATAATTACATATGGAGCTCCATCATTATATACACCATTTGTGTCACGTTCCCTCCCCCTCATATCATCTATCCAAGAAAACAAACCCTAAGGCTGCGTTTGGTTAGGGGTGATGTAATCAACCTGTAATGTAATTGGGCCTGGAATGTAATCCAGGATTACATATTGTTGGCCTTGTAATCCAGATTACAAAACTTTACTTATCTTTTGTAATGCAGATTACATTACATTACAATTTTAAAACTCTACCAAACAAAGTAATCAATCTTGTAATATAATCCTAATTACATTACAAGGTTGATTACCCCTCACCAAACATAGCCTAAAGGTATTAGGAGTAGAGGGAAATGATAAAAATTAAATATAACAAAATTGATCTATTAGCAAATTCTTGCATAGAGTTCAACGGAGGGAAAAGAACCATGTAACCAACTCTAAATAGTTGGAACTATATGGCTTGATGATGATCATGATGACGTTAAATCAACTTATCACCGAAAACTAATTACCACCAAGTCATGTTAATCCCACAGTTTAGTGCTAACTCCATGGATCTTACCCTCTATTTCAACAGTATTATTCAGATTTCTTATATTAATTCTAATTACATTAACTGGAGTTCCCTTTTTATAGGATTTGAAGAAGACACACCAAAAGCAGAAGGTCAGTTCCTAGCTTACAGAACAAATCGTACTCTTGTATGGTTAACGCAACCACAGATTCTGTTTATGGCACAAGAGAAGAAAGAGGTGCATTTGTGCAGATCTTGAAATGAGTATTAGCTCTTTTTTTTTTTCCATATTCACCTCAGGAATGGGCACTATTCAATGTATGCAATCAAACCCAATACCTAGAATATATCACAGTTGATGAATCCATTACACATGATATGTGGAAACCCACAAATGCTGGCCACCTCAGTGTAAGCACTGAACCCTGTATCACATACGAACACCCACTTGGTGGGACAATTTTGTAAATATTTAATGCAATTGATAACTTGAAATGTGGAGGAAATCCATGGAGGTTGCAGTCAGGCCACAGGTATATGGTGTGAGGTATTATCATTATCAGCAAGTCATGTTTGTTCCAACTCCCAACTATTTGAGTTGTTCACATGAGGCTCTATGTAATACAAAATCACTAGTTGTGTTGAAAAACTGAGTGAACAGCCATCACTCACTCAAGATCCTTCTTTTGAAATATATATATAAAGTCTTATTCAAAATAGTTACAACATTATCTATTACATTGACTAATATTTATTTATTTTTGATGGCCATCCACCTTCTACATCTTCCACTCCAATAAATTTAACACTTCTAACTAAAGAACTTATCAGCTATCTTTGAACATGCCTAAACCATCACAACCATTAATTAAATATGAATTGAAGAATGGAATGAGATGACAATAAGCATTCCATAATGAAAATTCCGTATGTGTAGAAAGTTTCACTACAATCTTGTGATAAAAATAGAGAAAATGCTCACCTATCCAGGTTTCGAACAGGATTAGAAACTGCCTTAAAAAGAGATTGTTTCACTGCTGACCTCCACACAAAAGGAAAAGAACCACCCTGCAATGATGTATCACAAGTAAACAGATGCTATCAATAAAACTGGAATAATCAAAGCTAGAGATGTACAAGTTTTTACCCATCCAAAACTCCTAGAAAGATCATTCCCAGTTCCAAGTGGTATAATACCAGTTGGAGGAACAGGCTCTCTTTTCTGCACAAAAAGTTCACCAAGACTCCCAAGAATCCAACCTACTGTGCCATCACCTCCTGCAACCTGCAAAATAAAATAATCAACCAAAAATCATTTTCTCATTATCAGGAAAGAACAAATTAAACAAATCTGGTGTAATTGCATCAAACCATGAATGGGTCAAATGAAAAGGTAATATTTGAGATTTGACTGATATCTACTACGTTAAGAAATTCAAACATGCAATGGTCAAGTATGCAACCATAAAAAAACTTACCTAAGCTCATACAAAAGTAATCAGAAGGGTTATATATATATATGAAAAAAAAAACATACCATAATTCTTAGCTTCACACGTATGGCCTTTGCACAATCATCACCCAGAGATGCCAAATTCTCTAAGCAAGTTAAACCATAACGAACAAAATGAGTAGGTGGCGTCGTTGAAAGATCAAAGACCTGGGTTATTCAAGAAATAGTAAGTGACAGCCGATGTTTTCCTCCAGAAACAAAATTGCGATCACTCACATCAGAAAATAAGCTTAGCTTCACCCAAAACAAGGAGAAGAAGTAGACGCAATTTATAAGTCAGAAATAAAAGAATCAAAACCTTCCATATAATGCTTAAGATCGATCGAGAGATGCAGAGGACGGCACTAGGACTTGCTATCAGACATACGGGATTTAAGGTTTTCACTCTGAAACTGAAGAAGAGTATGCAGAAAGTTAAGGCACTCCCTACAAGCTACTACTGATCTTTCGCCAAGGAACCCCAATCAAATATCGTAAATGCAGCCGCGAGCGCATGAAAGAAAGAGGGAAAAAGTTCACTTAAACCTGTTCGTCGCTGATGAGATCCCGCAACCGGATCAAAAGCTCGGGTCCATGGCGCCCACCACTGCGGGAATTCACGAAAACCACAATCGGCGCCTCCGGCATCTCGTCCGCCTCCGTGCCGCTGCGTTTCTCGGCCGCGGCACTGACCCCCGCGCCTGTATCCTGGGCCCGGATGGATTCAGCGACGGCCGACCTAAGATACGCCGGCATCACGATCCGCCGCCTCAGCTCTTCCTTCTGGACCCTCGTCCCGAAGATCCCGCACGCCCGGATCGAGTCCCACAACGACGACCGCGCCTTCACGTGCGCTCCCCCCGCCGCCGCCACTGCTGCCTTCGAGTTCGACATCTCTCTTTCTCCCTCTGTCGGTGGGCTTCACCGGAGAAGTCGAATAAGCAAAAGGAGAAACCAAATTGTGTTCTTGTTCAAAAGGAAGACTAGACTAGACTAGACTGGACATCTGACCATTGTTATTTCTTTTCTTTTAACTATTATCCGTTCCTCTTTTTTTTTATTATTTTTCATTGGAAAAAAGAAAATCATAGCGCCTTGTTTATTTTTTAAAAATACCTTCTACAATTATTTTATTTTATTTTTTATTATATGCGTTGTATATCTATTATATATATTATTGCTTTGCTTGGTAAATGAAAACTGTTAAATGATAAAGATTTTGAAATTTCATATTATTTTCTAATGAGTGATGATAGGGAGAGTGAATTTGGGAGAGTGAATGGGAGAGTGAATGACGTGGCAGTTTTGTATACACGTCCGATCGACGATCGGACACCACCAGCGGCCTTCGGCCGCCGCCCCGAACCAAACTATACCCTGGGGGGGCACGGTGAACCCGTCGGGGAACGCCACAATTGCGATCTCGCATTATTGACCGTCGATTTCGATGGGTTCACCGTTGCCGGCCATCCTGACGAGTTCACCGCCCTCCCAAGGTATAGTTTGATTCGGGACGACAATCAGAGGCCGCCGGTGGTGTCCGATCGTCGATCGGACGTGTATACAATAACTGGACGTCATTCACTCTCCCAAATTCACTCTAACAATCATTACTCTTTTCTAATTCGTCGGCGACGACAGAGCGGTTGGTGGTCCCTCACGCGGGTGGAAACAACTAAGAAAAAGCACGACGCGGTTACGCGAGTAAGAAATTACAAACACTGCCATCCGCGCCATAACTGGCCGCTGGCAGTGGGTGAATGGGCCCCCACTTGTCCACCCCTCGGCATTACCGCCGCAGGTATTCGATTCGACAGGTGGTGGCCCGCAGATCGTTACTAGAAGCGTCTGAACGGCCGACCAAACACGGAAGCGGCGTGAGATCTTGGTTTTCACTTTTCCGCATTGAAAGAATGTGCGAACCGTATAGATTTCGATATTATTTAAACCACGGACTTAATTTGATAATTTTTTAATCATATGATATATTTTCAAAACATCTTTTTTCCTGCTCGGAGCGCTGGTGAGATTTTTAATAGATAATTAAAATTTTTTAATTTTAATTATGATGCATTATAAAAACAGATCTAAAAATATTAATCATTTGAATAGATTTTGATTAACATTTCTTAATTTATTTTGATAATCAATAAAAAAAATTCAGTTAGTCAATCCAAAAATAAAATATTTAAATTATAAAAAATTTCTTTTCTTTCTTTTATACGTAGGAAGCATCCAATCGGCTGACCAAATATGGAATCGGCTTGAGATCGTGGTTTTCCTCATTGAAAGAATGTTCAAACCGCTTAAAGGATTTTTATATTTCTAAATCACGTGTATACTTGGATAATTTCTAAAACACATGCTATATTTTCAAAATATCCCAATCCGTCCCAAATGGATGGATTTTAAAATTATTTTATTAAAATCAATATATATATTTTTTAATTTTTTCTTAGTGAGCGTAATTGAGAATAGTAAATTAAATTAATAGTATATTTTCAAAATTTTATTTTACCGATTTAAAATTTTAATAGATCTATCCAATTAATAAATTTAAAATTTTGATATTTTTTATACAATAAGAGTCCTAAAATTTTGTAATATTAATTAGTGAGAATCATTATCCTAAACCTTACAATAAATTTATGATAAATATTATCAAAATTTTATAATTTACATTATCAAATTTAACTTTAAGAATACAAATATATTATAAAGATTTTTAAAAGTAAATTTGATTTTAATTTGAAACTATTCATCAGTTTCTAAGAGCATCCACATTCATCGATACCTAACACCTCATCAAAAAGTATGAAGTTCATATGCTGCATATACATTATATTCACATATTCCTTCATATTCATTTTAACATTAATACTAATTATTTATGAATTTCATCGTCTACTCATTCATCTTTATTCTTATTTTATATTAAATAAATATAATTTTATTTTATTTATAAAATTTAAATGATTATTATTTAAAATAAATAATAATAATATTTTTATATATTTATTATATAAATTATAAAATAATTTAATTATTATTTATAAATTTTTTAATAAAAAGAAATATGAGAGAGCGGGCACATGAGTAGGGTCCGCTTTGGGCCAGGGTCCAATTTCTCACACACACACACACTAAAACTCACCTTCTCTTTTCTCGCTTAATCCCTCGCCAAACGAGGTCGAACCTTAGTGGCTAGCTCTCGCACTCACAATTCACTTCGCTGAAGTCTCGCCATTCGCCGCCCCTTCCCTCCCTCTCTCAACGGATACTCCCTCGGCGATAGCAAGATGATCCCTCTCTGGTTCACACTTGGTCTCTCCCTGTCCTCCCGTGAATAGGTTTTCCGGCCCTCTCTCGCCGCACCCTCCCTTGATGGCACGATGCGAAGAAGCTCCGTCTTCCTGCAATGTCAAGTATATTTTATGCAATTATGCTCTTCCTAACTCCTACTATTAAGCCTTAAGATGAGGTACTTGCCTAAGTACATTTGTAAATTTCTTGTTATGAATTTTCCTTTTGATAACTTAATTTTTTTTTTCCCTTTTTACGTATTTTCCTAATGCTAAGGATTCTTAATCCTGATTTTGATTTTTATGTATTTTGTATATTCCTTTTGATAACTCAATTCTTAGTATTCGTTAAAGAAATTTCTCAAACCCTTTTAGTTTTAGTCTCTGACTCTATTGTAGAAGAAAGGACTTTAAGGTAGTCTTTTTTCATGTGCTACCCTCTGAAGGCTAGTCTATAATACAGCTGGGCTTCAATTGTTGTTCGATCACATGATATCAATTATTATTTATATGGTTTTTAAGTTAGACGTGGTTCGAGCAATTGCACTGGCTATGCACTAATTACGATTTGATAGAATTTTAAGTGTTTAATATATTAATTAAGTTTATAATCAAGAACAGTAGATAAGCGAAATAGATGATAATGTATTAAATTTGTTATATTACTATTTGTTGTAGTCCCTTTTTTTTTTATTTCATGGATGCAAGATATGTAAATAATTTTGTAATGTGATGTTGCTCTTCAATGCTTCAAGGTGTTCATGAATTGCTTAAATTTTGGACCTTACTTTTGACTTTTGGACTGATACTATGTTTCAATCATGCTTATTTGATCCTTGTATAAATTGACATATTAGAATAGATTAAAAGAGTGAAAAATAATTTAGTATCCTTATGTCCTATAATTTTCTTAGATCTGGTTCTATTTCTCTCTTGAACAATATGCAATTTAGATATTTATCCTTCATCACTTACAAGGAGTCACTTAGGGGATCGGTAGCACTTGTCTAGCAAGTATCTATTGAATTTTATTCATCTTATGTTTTTTTTTTAGATAAAAGAACTTTTTTATTGGTTTACTCTAAAACAATTGAATTGTTGTATTTTTTTATAAACTTCCAAAATATCTGTATAAGGTTTTATATAAGTGGATTTTGAATCGAAGAAAAATTCTCCATCTCAGGTTTTATTATTCTTTGTTTATTTCTTATTATTCATAATTATCTATCATCATAAAACAACTCCTGGATATCAAAAAAGATTAAAAAAAAAGATAAAATAGCCCAAAACTTAAGTGGTTCATTAAATAAATATTTTAGTAAAAAATCACATAACACAATGGAAAACTTAGTTCATATTTTAACTATTGAATCAAATGTTGTAGGACCGGTGTCGTCGATAGAGGGGGGTGTGAATATCGACCATAAAAATCTTGCGGTAAATCGTAAACTTTCGATCGTTCTAATCAAAGTGTTAGTAGCACAGCGAAAAAGTAAAATCGAAAAATAAAAGAACACAGCACAGCAGACACGCGGGATTTATTTACTTGGTTCCCGACCCCCAGGGTCAGTACGTCCAAGGCCTATGTACTCGGCGTGAGTCCACTATTGGTCTCCTTTTCGAAATTTCCGGAGGCGGAGAAAACCCGTCTTACAGTTGATATACAAGCAAAAAGATAAAAGTTGAAATGCAACTTGAATTAAAACAAACCAAACAGAAACAGACGATCCGGCCAATCCGGAGCTCCAAAGCGACGCACACTTCCTCCTGGAGCTTCCTTGGTTGCAGAGCTTCGTCTGATCGCTTTTGCTTCGCACGGAGTGGCTTAGAATGAATGTAGAAGTTGTTGTTCCCCTTTTATAGGCTTCATTCGGGCGCCTGTGTTGATGGGGGCGCCCCTATATGCTTGGTCAAACCTTATCCCTGTGTCGAACTCGTCGCAACTGACAAAACCTTTGACCTGGGCGCCTACATAAACCCGGGTGCCTGTATCATCTCGGGCGCCTGAATGGAAGCTTGTTCTGCCTTCTTCGACCAAACTGCTTTTTTGTTCTTTGAGTCAGGCGCCCCTATTGATGGGGGTGCCTGGATGCTGTTGGGCACCCCCATCAATGGGGGTGCCTGGCTTCAAGGCTTCCAGCAGCCTTCTGTGTGATTTCCCTACTTTGTCTTCCATTCTTGGTACCTGTAAGATATACAAATACAAAACAAATATACACACAATATTAGCCTTAAGGACTTGGTTCTGACTTCGGATTTTCACGAAACCCTAGGTCGAACCGACACAAGTTCCCACCCCCGAGAACGCGCCTTTCACCTACTCCATTCAGGAGACGGTTGCCACCCAGTCCTTCGGGTGGACTTTTGCTTAGCCTCCGATACTCTCAGATCTCGAGACGTCCAAACCCCGATCCGTCTCTACTTCTGTCCTTAGTCATCGCTCATCTAAGCTGCTCAGTCCCTCGGACCAAGACTTTGTGCCCAAACCCTAAGTCCAGGACTTCGGTGCCCAACCCTCGTCCAGGTCTTCGTGCCCAATTCCTCGAACCAGGTCTTCGGCGCCCAACCCTCGGCCAGGTCTTCTTGCCCAGTCCTCGACCAGGACTTCGTGCCCAACTTCCGGTCAGGTCTTCAGTGCCCAGCCCTTTGCCAGGACTTAGTACCCAATTCTTCGAACCAAGACTTATTTCCTAGGTTTACTAGGACTTTCTTTCACTTTGGTTACTCCTCTCTTGACTCCCTTTCCCTTGTTTAATGTATCACTGACTTAAGTATATTGTCAAATATTAAAACACTTAGAGAAGGACATCACTGATGCAACTTACACCAACAATCTCCTCCTTTTTGATGTTTGACAATATCTTAAGTTAGATTGGTTGAAGGGACTAAATTATACTCCTTGGGATCACATGAAAAAATGATCTAAGGTTTGAAAAATTCATTTTTGATCCTCTGGGGAAAAATAGAAAAAAATTTTCTAACTTTCACTCTCCCTCCTTTTTGAAAAACATTTTGATTTTTTGATCCTTTGGTAAGAGAATAAAAATTTGTTTCTAACTTAAGGCGCATCTCTCCCCCTTTGTCATACATAAAAAAAAACCAAAAATACTTGCACCAACAATGGAAACATTTGGTTCTTTTTGAAAATACTTAGTGTAAATTTTGAAAGCATAGCATAAAACTAAGTACTTAAATTGCACCCAAAAAGAATTTCACTTTGAAAAGTATTTTGTAACCAAAAAAAACTTCTCACTTTAAAAAAATCTTACTTTAGAACAACTTTCATTTGAAAAAAAAAATTACTCATAGAAAGATTTTCACTAGTGCATTTTGAGAAATATTGTAAAAGCTTTGTATTTTGAAAGATATATTGCATTTTTTGAGAAAATACAGTACTTTTGGAAAATACATAACTTTTGAAAGAATACTATGAGCTTTGAAAAGTACAAGTACTTTGAAAAATGTTATGAGTTTTGAAAAATGCAAGTTCTTTGAAAAATATTATGATCTTTTGAAAAATGCAAGTACTTTTAAAAGATATCATGTATTTTTGAAAAACATAAGTACTTTGAAAAATATTGTGAAATTTGAAAGATTAAGTACTTTTTGAAAATTTTTGAAGAGTATAAGTACTTAGAATACTAGTAGAATAAAAGTACTTAGAAGAATATTATTTCTTAAAACATAATATTTTACTTGATTTGGTTTCTTTTTCAGTTTGACACAATCCTAGGAAATCTTGTTAACTACAAGGACATTTTTCTAAGTGTCCTAAAAATTCTCCAACCTCAAGTAAGTACTATTTAAAAATCTGATAAGCCAAAAGAAATTTTAGAAAGTGACGGCGTAGATAAGAAAAAAAATGATAGTATTTTAAAAAAAAATACTTATGTTTTCAAAAGGGTTTTGAAATTAAAGTGTATGAAAACATGTTTGAAATATTCAATAATTCCTTTTAGTAACCTGACACAGTCATTGGAAGCTTATTGACTACAAGTACTCTTCCTTTGAGTCTTTAGGGTTTGGTTCAGATCAAAACGAATTATTTAACAATTTCAAAAATAATTTTTAAAAAACTTGTCAGAGAATTTTCATTTGACTTAGACTCCTCCTAAATTTGACACATCCTAGGAGTCCTTGTAGATCATTAAGTAGACCTCCTCTGTGTCTTTAGAGTTTATCATAAATCAAATGAACAATAATTTTCAGGAAGATCAATTTCAAAACCACAATTTGGAAAGAATATAATTTTTAAAGTATACGCTTTTTTGGAAACACAAGTGATAGTAATTTAAAGCACAATTTTCGAAAAGTCTTTTCAAATAATAGGAAATTTTTTTTAAAAGAGTGAAAACACTCCCCCTGCACTCGATACCGTTTGACTCTATCTAAGTGCCTTAAGGAACTTTAGTGTTGTCCTACGAGGCTTGTGTCTAATTGTGTGAGTCAAATAATTTTTAAAAGACTATACTTTTTGAAAACATATAATATATAATCAATCAGACAAGCATGAATTTTATAAAAATATTATTATGATGAAGCACTATTTTGAAAATATATTTTTAGAAAAATATTCTAACAATTTTGACAAACAATTTTGAAAACTATTTTTCAATTTATTAGTCCTTAGCATCTCACCCATTCTAGAGTCTCAATACAGCAAGCATGGTTGCCTTATGAGTGTTGGGGCAATCGGCCCTGAGATGATCTGGAGGATCATGATATTTTGATGTGTGACCAATATGGTTAAGTTAGGATGTGTGTTGTTCTCATATGTGTACATGAGTGTGTAGGTGTACAGGTACACATGGACTTGGTTGATGTCTTCAGGTGAAGGATGACATGGAAGCAAGTTGGAGGCTTGCGTGCGCATCCGAGGGACCATTGGATAGCAGAGATGATGAGTCGAGGGACGTGGACTTTGAGGCGTACGTGAAGGGTGGCATGGATGTTAGTGATATGAGAGAAATATCCTAAGGCAATCGCCTTATGATTGTAAACATTTATTTTAATAAATGAAAATTCACTATTTGAGTATACATCTTTGTGTCTTTGATTGGGATCTTAAACTCATTTACTGAATGTCCGCAATATAATTCACAGCATGAGAGAATTTGTGATGAGTTCACAACTAGTGATTATCTCTACATGTGCAATTGTGAAGTATTGAAATTATCCCTAGTCGATGAATTGATAAATACGGACACTATCAATTCTGTTGAGACTAGCATGGGTTATTCTCTAATCAGCAGATTCTCACTGGCTGGTGACATTGGGATGTCCGGAGATAAACATGGATGCTAGTTAAGGGAACTAGTTCATTGAAGTGACTGGCTGTAAAACTTCACATGGTAGTCTATATATAGACATGTCAGTGAAGTTCTTACTGCAGCTTAAGTGCGATGTTCCTTTGACTTGCGGTGTTCAAGTCATCTTGGTCATGGAGACTTATGCTTTAACATCTTAAGCAAGCATCTCTAAGGAGGTGTGGACCCAGGATGGTTGGGTATAAGCCGAAGTGCCCGAAGATGTTTGAACAGCCTACAAAGGATTCACCACTCCTTGCGAGGAGATGTATACCCAAGGCCTATCGTCGGATTGTTACTCAAAGCCTCTGGCCAGAGCAAGACATGTTTAGAGTATGAGTCTCTTAAATACATGTGAGTAATTAGAAATCCAAAGGATGAGAGAACGTTACTTGGGCTAGGTGTGACATAGTCAGCCTAGTGGGGACTGACACACATAGACCATGTCCTGAACCAAGTGGGTATAAGATGGTGAAGGGAATGAGACACGATTCATTAAAGCTGCTGAAGGGTTTCAGAATTATTTCTGAGGTCAACCGTTGATCTTTCGATTAATTGGGGATCATGATGTATTACTAGGTGCCACTCATGATCGTTCTATAATTGATGAATTATAGACGGCCAACATAAATCGAAAGCCTATTTAGTCACACGCACTACGAGTAATCCTAGGGATTTAAAACGAGTTGAAAATTGGATTTTCCTATCAAGAGAAATAAGTCGAATCTGAATTTATCAGAGGCGTATCGGAAGCTTAAAATGGCTAAGTCTTTTGAAGGCTTATTGGGCGAATTAAATGAGTTTAATTCGCGAGGGCTTTGGCTTGGTGTGGCCGGCCAAAGAGGGTGCCCAACCTCTTTGGTTTGGCCGACCACCACAAGGGGAGAAAACCAATTAATTTGGTTTAAATTATAAAATAAATCAAGCACGATTTATTTTATAAAATTATGGATAAATAAATTAATTTATATAAAGAGATTTATATAAATAAATTTATATAAAGAAAATTGTAGAAATTTATTCTTTTTATGGAAATTAAAATAAACCATGAATTGGTTTAATTTTAATTTATAAAATCAAGTATGAATTGATTTTTCCATGATAAGAAAATTTTATACAAATTTTATTCCATAATTAAAAAGAGAGATGTATTTGTTTTATTATAAAATTAGTTATAATAAAACTTGGCATAACGGAATAATTAATAAGAAAATTTATAAGATAAATTTCTTATGAAAATTTATTCCGTTAATTCCGTTAAAGGGGAGACATGGCAAGGGAGAGGCTACTATATAAAGGAACCAAGGCTAGGCTTGAATTCCTCAATTGAATTAATCAAGAGATTAAGAAGTTCTCTCTCTCTCTCTCACTCTCTCCCTCTCTCTCTCTAGGGCCGGCGCCCACCCTATCTCTCTCTAGGGCCGGCGCCCCTTCTCTCTCTAGGGCTGGCGCCCCTTTCTCCCTCTACGGCTGGCGCCACCTCCCTTGCCGTGAGCCTCCACCAAGACGAAGCGGATCACGACTCCTTCTTCCCTTCACGGAATCTTGATTCCGTTATTTGGTGGTTAGTTTCCATATCTCTCTCTTGATATTCTAGTTGTGCTTTTGGAGAATCTAGTAGTTCTCGTCGGCACAAAACTCGTGGCTTTGCGAAGTCATCCCGAAGAGAACTCGGCGTGGACGCGAATAGAGGCGGAGCTTCCAAGGGACGCTACGGTTGGATCTCGTCCCTTACTTCAAGTTACACGAGGTACAAAGTAAATTAGTTTACTTTTTCGTAAAATTTTAATTTATGATCATGTCCACACATCATAAGGTCGCATGCTAGATACGTGGTTAAAAATAATTTAAGAAATTATTTATGCTAATTCTTCCGCTGCACGTAAATATTTTAAAATTTACGAACCCGTATCCTTGTCAACATGCACCCGGTCCCAACAATGGAGGCAAGCTGGAGGCTTGCGTGCGCATCCGAGGGACGATGGCCAAAGATCAAGAGGGCGTGAAGGCAACGGTCAAGGCTGCTGGTGAAGAGTCAACTGAGTTGTGAGAGTCTGAGTATGAGTGTTTGTACTCAGGGGCTAAGCCGGGAGGGTTTGAGTGAGGAGTGACATGTACTCGGGAGTGTAACCCTAGGCTTAGATGTGCACCAGTCAACTGCCCCAGGGGCAGTCGACTGATGTAGGCTGGAACAGGCTGGCAGATTCGAACGTTGTACTGTAACGGTCGAATCTGAGTGGGACCAGTCGACTGCCCTAGGGGCAGTCGACTGGTAGCTACTGTTTCAGATTCGAGCCATATTTAAAGGGGCTCATTTCCTACCATCTTCTTTGACGAAACTTGCTTGGGTAAAGTGAGTTAGTAGTCTTTTGTGCCCAGATAGTGTCCAAGAGATTGTGGCGAGGTTTCTCCACCCACAAGGAGCGACGAGGGCTAGCCGGAGGTTATCCGGGGATTGATCCACTGATGGATTCTTAGATTAGTCACCTGTCCGGGGTGGATACCAAGTAAATCTTCTGTGTTAGCATTGGTTAGTATTTATTTTATTATTTTTATTGTATATTCCGCTGTGCAACTAACTGTGTAGGAAGCAAGGGGTTCGAAAATCGCTATTCACCCCCCCTCTAGTGGACACAATCGATCCTACAATTGGTATCAGAGTAAAGGCCCGCTCTTGATCGGACTAACCGCCGAGGGAGCACACGCTAGAGAAAGAAGAATGATGGAAGAAAAACTTGGGGAAGATATAAACTCACCACCACCGTATGAGCATGAAGATTTTGATTATTGGAAAGCTAGAATGAAGATGTGGCTCGGCATGGATTGGGAGTGCGTAATGGTGATAGAAGAACCATTTGAGACCCCTAAGGACAAGCATGGAAAGAAGCTCCGGCCTATGTATTGGACCAAGGAGCAACAAGAACAAGCAAGGGCCAATGAGAAGGTAATCAATATTTTGGTTAATATTTTACCTACTAATATTTTGGGTGATGTAGGAAATTATAAAAATACATATGAGTTGTGGAATAAATTGGAAAAGTATCGTGAGAACCCTACACAAACTCAAGGAGTAAAGGAGTCCGAAGAAATAAGCTCAAGTGTCCAAAAAAGTCAAAGGGAAAAAGAATTATCGACATTATCAAGTAAAGTGGAGGAATCGAGTGAAAAAGGATCCACCTTATCCGAAGAAAAAGAAAAAGTATCAATATCAAGGGTTGAGGGGGAGGAGAAGCCCTCATCCCCACAAGGGCAAGAGAAGACTTCCACCTCCACCAAAGCTAAACTAAAAGAGCATATCATATGCTTTGGTTGCAATAAAAAGGGGCACTACAAGGATAAGTGCCCACTAGATAAAAAGAAGGAAATTCCTAAGCCCAAATCTATTCAATTTAAATCCCATATGGGTTGTAGGAATGAGGAAGCTCAAAACAAAAGAAGGAGAATTCGATGCTTCACATGTGGGGAGCTCGGACATTATCATACAAAATGTCCAAGAAGTGGAGAGCTCAAGAAGATGGAGCACCTTAGGAAATGAGAGAAAGAAGAAAGGAAGAGGAGCACTCATCAAGGGGGAGCCCCAAGGGTAAGGGAGGTAACCTCTAACTCTACTTATGCTTCAAATTCTTCCATGAATGCTCAAAATGCTTGTACGAATGATAGAATTAATAACAATTGCTTGCCTATGCGTGTCTTTGGTTTTAAATATCATGATAGGAATAGAAACACTTTTGTGTGCCAAAATACCAAAAATCCTATGTTTCATAATAAATCTAGGAATTCTAGAACTAAGGACCAAGGCATAATCCCTAAGAGAGGGAGAAATGCCTAGACAAATAAGTAGACCTAGAAATGATCAAGTTAGGTCTAGTGATCCTAAGGTTAGGAAGTTAGAAAAGGAAAATTAAGTTTTAAGAGCAAAACTCGATAAGTTAGAAAGAAACCTAGGTAGAGACATTCAAGGGTCCAAGAGATTGAACATGATATCAAAGGACCAAAATCATAGAGAAGATAGGCTGGGTCTAGGATACCTCCCTAGGAGGGCTCATATTGATAGAATGTCATATTCAAAGATGCTCTATAACTATGGTAGAGAAAAAGTAAAAAATGACAAAGAAAAGCCATTTGAAGGAAAAGAAAAGAAATTAACTAAGGAAAAAGTCTATAGGGTCAAGAGAGTGATAGTGGAAGGTCAAGAGGCACCGGAGGAGTACCAGTGTGGTCTTGCCTTTGTAGAAGAGTTACCTAGGGAAGTAAATAGGGCTAGGAGCTCAAGGGAGAGCTCTAGAAGCCAAAATGGGTTCTATGGTCAGTGGATCTCAGGTGGTTTCCTTCGAGAAAATTGAAGAGGACTATAGGGTGTGCCAAGAGGTTTAAAAGGCAAAGGTTAGTCTTAATCCTAGAGAATTGGCATACTAAAGGGAGAATTATGGTGAAAAAGGAAGAAATCGGGATTTTAATTGAGAAATTGGTTTCAATGCCTAAATACCATATAAATTGATGCTAAGAATGGATTATGAATGAGTATGGGAAGGAGCATCAAGGTGAGGTTAAAGTTAGAACTTTTGGGAAAGGTTTCATGATACAATTTAAAAAAAACTTGAGGTTTGTACCAATCTTGAAATTCGGGATAATTTTGATTGAAATTATATTTTTCCCAAATAGACTTAGGATCCACAAATCCATCCATGAAATTTCATAATTTTTGGGAATTTGTGGAATTAGTTAGACATTTCTGAAGTTTGGATTGGAAATCTGAAATTCAGAATATCAGACACCAGTCGACTGGCTGAAGGCCAGTCGACTGGGAAAACCCACAATATGTAATTACACTCCAGGGGCAGTCGACTGGTACGCAAGATCTATAAAAGAAAAGGGCGCGCGCGGGAGAAGCCAAACTCCAGGGTTTTGGCGATTTCCCGGCGTTCATCTCCTCTCCCACATTCCTCCTTCATCCTTAGGCCCTTCCAAGCCCTAAAATCCCTCTCTGAATCCTCCTCTAACCCCGATCTACCTCTAGGGTTGGTGGAAAACTCCTCTTCTCAAGCCATTTTCTCAAAACCAACAACATGAAAAGATTAGCAAAGAGGTATAATGATTTAAGATTTATTTCTTCATTTAAACTTTGTATTGATACTAATATGATGTTTTGTGTATGTTTTCTTTGGTATTTTCTCTTTTGGGGGGTTATCTTGGTATTCATGCATGTGTTTGGTATATTAGGGTTGTGTCTAAGAGATCTAGGGGTGAAGGTTCATCCCGTCCAGGTCCACAAGCTCCAGAAGAGGCAATATTTAGGAGCTTAGAGTGTAAAAAGAGGTTTGAAGAGAATGAGTTTGTTCCATTGCATTGTCGGTACCTAAACAAAGCCTATTTCCAAGAGAACGCACCATAAATTATTGAGATGGTGACTCACTTTGGCATAGAACAATTGGTATACTGTCAACATGACATTAACATTGATCTATGCAAGGAGTTCTATGCAAATTTGACTTGTATTGATTCAGAAAATAATATTTATGAATCAAGAGTGGTCAGCGTTACCATTCCCTTCACAGCCATGAGTTTAGCCAGTTTCTTAGAGTGTCGGGCATCAAACAATGTCAATACCTATTTTCCCAATGTTATTGAGCCGCTTGAGTTTCCAGACGTCACCATCGATCAGATTCATCTGCACTATTTTAGAAGACATAGGCATGAATCTGAGCGTACCTTTGATGCAAAGCCCATGAGTCCATTTAGCCATGTTCTATACAAGATTGTTGTAGAATGTATCCTACCCATTGTTACTAAGGGGAGGGCAAGGATTCAATTGCCTCACTTAGTAATGATGTATGCTCTTGAGCGAAGGTTGGACATAGATGTGTCTTTGCATATATTTGCCTCAATTTGTCACTTTTCCCAGAGCGTTAATAGGAAAATCTATATGCCTTTCTGCCATATGTTGATTGAGTTTTTCCAGTTACGATTCGGTATTCGTGTCACCAGTGGTCAGGTTAGGCACCTGTCCAAGGACTATGATCAAATTGGCACACGCTAATTGTCCTTGGCAGGTATTGAGAGTAGGCAGGGGACCTTTGTTTGGAGGGATCGCCCGGAGGCCGCTGACGCAGATGATGTTGAGACCGGGTGCATGTTGACATAGATGCGGGTTCATAATTTTAAAATTAATTACGTGCAGTCGAAGGTTTAGCATAAATAATTTCTCAAATTATTTAACCACACATCTAACCATGCAATTTTATCTTGTGTAGACATGATCATATATTTGAAATTTTGGAGAAACATAAACTAATTTACGTTTTACCTCGCATAACTCGAAGGAAGGGACGAGATCCAACCGTAAGCATCCCTTGGAAGCTCCGCCACTATTCACGTCCACGCCGAGTATCTTCGGGATGACTTCGCAAAGCCACGAGTTTCGTGTTCTCGAGAACTACTAGATTCTCCGAGAATGCGACAAGAAAAACCAAGAGAGAAGTCGGAAGACTAACCACAAAAGGATGGCCGGCTGGTGTTCCTTCTTGGGGCTGGTTGGCGCACGGCAAGAAGGGAGAAGAGAAGGAGAGAAAGAGAGGGAGAGATCCTTTGCCTTCATCTCTACGATTATCACCCAAGCCTTGCCTTGGGTCCTTTATATAGTGGCCTCTCAACCATCAAGCCTCTCAAATATGGAATAACTTATTCCATCATGCCAAGTTTGATTTTATATCATGGTTAAAATCATATTTTAATTCATGATAAAAAATAATTAAGTCTCTTCTCTCCTATGGAATAAATTTCCTTATCATGGTAAATCAATCCATGATTGATTTTATAAAATAAATCAATCCATGGTTCATTTTAATTTCCATGAAAAATAAACCAAACCTTGGTTTATTATATAAAAATTTATATCATCCATAATTTTATAAAACAAACCACACTTGGTTTATTTTATAAATTGAACCAAAAACTTGGTTCTCTCCCTTTGTTGTGGCCGGCCAAGCAAAGAGGATGGAGGCCCTCTTTGGCCGGCCCATCCAAGCCAAGCCCCAATGAATTAAACTTATTTAATTCATCTATTAAGTCTTCAAAAGACTTTAGCTATTTTACGCTTCCGATGCGTCTCTGAAAAATTCAGATTCGACTTATCGTTTGGCTCAACCAAACTTAATCTCTCTTGATTGGAAAATCCAATTTTCAACTCGTTTTAAATCCCTCAGATTACTCGTAGTGCGTGTGACTAAATAGGCTTTCGATTTATGTTGGCCGTCTATAATTAATCAATTACAGAACGATCATGAGTGGCACCTAGTAGTACATCATGATCCCCAATTAATCGAAAGATCAACGGTTGACCTCAGAAATAATGCTGAAACCCTTCAGCAGCTATAATGAATCGTGCCCCATTCCCTTCACCATCTTATACCCACTTGGTTCAGGACATGGTCTATGTGTGTTAGTCCCCACTAGGCTGACTACGTCACACCTAGCCCAAGTAACGTTTTCTCGTCCTACGGATTCTAATTACTCTTATGTATTTAAGATATTCATACTCTGAACATGTCATGCTCTGGCCAAAGGCTTCGAGTAACAATCCGACGATAGGCCTTGGGTATACATCTCCTCGCAAGGAGTGGTGAATCCTTTGTAGGCTATTCAAACATCTTCGGGCACTTCGGCTTATACACAATCATCCTGGGTCCACACCTCCTTGGAGATGCTTGCTTAAGATGTCAAAGTATAAGTCTCCATGACCAAGATGACTTGAACACCGTAAGTCAAAGGAACATCGCACTTAAGCTATAGTAAGAACTTCACTGACATATCTATATGTAGACTACCATATGAAGTTTTACAGCCAGTCACTCCAATGAACTAGTTCCCTTAACTAGCATTCATGTTTATCTCCGGACATCTCAATGTCACCAGCCAGTGAGAATCAGCTGATTAGAGAATAACCCATGCTAGTCTCAACAGAATTGATAGTATTCGTATTTATCAATTCATCGACTAGGGACAATTTCAATACTTCACAATTGCACATGTAGAGATAATCACTAGTTGTGAATTCATCACAAATTCTCTCATGTTGTGAATTGTATTGCGGGCATTCAGTAAATGAGTTTAAGATCTCAATCAAATACACAAACATGTATACTCAAATAGTGAATATTCATTATTAAAATAAATGATTACAATCATAAGGCGATTGCCTTAGGACACTTCTCTCATATCACTAACAGATGAGGAGCCTGGCGAGCTGGTCACACGTGCAGAGTTCACCCAGCTTCGATCCGATGTCCACAGGCTTCAGGAGGAGGCTCACGTCATTCGTGAGGATATTCACGGACTTCGGCAGACGAGCAGAGGCTTGAGACAAAAGTTGATAGGATTACCAGCCGCCAGGATGACATGTACGAGATGATGCTGCAGTGGCATCTCACTTTTCAGGGTCCTCCTCCTCCTCCTCCTCCACCTCCAGGCGGTGACGATCACATGTTCTTCTGACTAGTTGATGCAGCTTTTGGATGGTGGTTCTAGTATTGAGAGTGTTCTATTTTGATGTTTTATTATACCTCTCAAACGCTTTATATTCTGATGATTGTATTTATTTGGATAGCTTCAGGGCTTTGGCCCTAGATACTCTTTTAGGTCTTATGTCATGGCCATTTCTGTGTTTCTTGTGTGAAACATCTATGTATTACTCTATTTTGTAGATTTATGACATGTGACTTGCTTTATTAGTTTTCTATTAGGTTATTGAAATCTTATCATGATTAGATGCGGTTTTGAAACTGCTTGAAAATCTTTAAGTGCTAATGGACTGTTCTTTTATGATCCTTATGTATGTGTTCATGATATGATTTGGAAATTTTATATTGTTGTATTATCTAATATGGTTTAGTGGAAAATCAAATAATGGTTATATATATAGAAGGAATAATTATTTGGACTCAAAAGAAAAAGAGGGGGAGCTCTTGTCAAAATGGAAATATCTATATGAAAAAGGGAAGTTTGGAAATCATTTTTAATGACAAATGGAAGTGATAAAAAGTGGCAAACATAGGATACCATGATTAGAGGTCAATATTGATACAAAGTTGACATTAATTTGAGAAGTTTGGAGTTTGCATCAAAAGTCAAGCACGGTTGATATTTTTCGTGAACCAAATTTTTCTAGGGTAGGGAGTACCTTAACAATCGTGTTTGCAAAGTTTCACATTTTTCCAAATTTTCTGGAATTTTTTATGCATTTCTGAATTTTGGCTGGAAATTCTGAAATTGTCGTATCAGCCGACTGCCCTGGGGGCAGTCGACTGGTAGGGTGTGTTGATGCAGTCTGACCCTGATTGTTGTTTTGGTGTTGACATCGATTTTAGTTTAGGTTGATGAGATGATTGGGATTAAGTCCTGGTCGTGGACTAGGCATACCTAGTGGGACTAGGTTTGATGAAATCCTAACTTGGAGGGTTAGGTGTGAGAAAATCTTAGCTTGGAGGGCTAGGTGTGAAAAGTTCTAACCTGGAGGGTTAGGTGTGGAAAAATGCTAGGTTGGAGGGCTAGGTGTGAAAAGTCTTAACCTGGAGGGTTAGGTGTGGAAAAATTCTAGCTTGGAGGGCTAGGTGTGGAAAAGTCCTAACCTGGAGGGTTAGGTGTGAAAAGTCCTGGCTTGGAGGGTCGGGTCGTAGCCTGGAGGGCTAGGTTGATGAAACCCTGGCTTGGAGGGCCAGGTCCTAGCCTAGAGGGCTAGGTTGATGAAATCCCGGCTTGGAGGGCCAGGTCCTAGCTTGGAGGGCTAGGTTGGATGAAATCCTAGCTTGGAGGGCTAGGTTGAAGTCTCGGTGAGTGAGACTGAGCATGGAGTCTTGGTCCGAGGGACTGAGCACGAGTCAGGGGAGGCTGGGAGCCAGTTCTCTTGACTTAGAGTGGGTTTGGCCTAGCCTGGATCGGTCTGGTGACCGATCAGGGGAGTTGGCATGAAGTTCCCTTGTGGATCGGTTTGGTGACCGATCAGGAAGCATACAGTGAGATTGGGAACTTACTGCTCGGCTCTTGATCGGTTTGGTGACCGATCAGGGAGCTTAGAGTTCACATCCTGCTCAGCTCCTGATCGGTCTGGTGACCGATCAGGGAGCATACAGTGGGTTTTGGGAACCTTACTGCTTGGCTCTTGATCGGTCCGGTGATCGATCAGGGATACTGTTCAGATCGTTCTGGTGAACGATCAAGTGTCCGAGTTTCTCACTATGACCGATCAGGATAGAGCCTGATCGGTCTAGGCATGCCCTGATCGGTCTGGTGACCGATCAGGATGGTTAGACTGCGATGTTGGGAAATCACCCTGCAAAGGGGTGGATCGGTCTGGGGACCGATCCACGACTTGGGATCGATCTGGTGATCGGATCCCGGAGAAGTCGCGATTCTTGATTACGCGTTGGGGACCGATCAGGATGGAGCCTGATCGGTCTGAACCCATCCTGATTGGTCTGGTGACCGATCAGGAGGCTCTCTGATCAGTCCGGTGACCGATCAGGAGGCTCTCTGATCGGTCCGGTGACCGATCACTTTAATTCAAACGCGCTGTCAGGCGCTCTGATCACGTCTGAACACATCTGATTTCTCTGCTCTTAATCTCTGATACTTGATTCTCTGCTTGATTTGCTGTGCTAATGATCTGATCAAGTGTGCAGGTGACAGGAATGGATTCAAACACTCAAGGAGAGTCAATGGGAGTCTTTCCTTGGAGCAGGTTTGTTCGTTTTCCATCTCAGGTTGCAACGGTATGCTGACACTGCTGGAGCTGCTGACTGGGGCTTGGCTGAGGGAAGCTCAGGGAGTCCAGGAGAGCTCAGTGGTAGCTGGCTGTTGTAGGTGAGCAGCTGGAGGCTGCAGTGAGGTGGTGACCTGGTGATCAGTGGGAGAGACTTAAGCGCTTGGTGGCGAACAAGTCTCAAAAACGAACACAACGATGTTCTCCACATTGTGCTCTTGCGACAACTCTGTTCCATCATCTTGAGCAAACAACTGTGATCCTTGAAGTAACCTTCTGCTACTTGAGCACTTGGAAGAGAAACAAGAAGCTTGGCGAGTCCATCAACGAGAAGACACGAAGAACGGAGTTCTTGCGTGAGATCTGCGTTGAGTGGAGCTCGGGAGAAGATTGCTTGTGTTCTTGTGGTTCTAAGTGCTAAGTAAGATCCTTCTTGTGCTTCCTGTACTTTATACTTGATCCATCTTGAAACGCTGTGGAGAGGTTACTCCACCGAGAAGGAGGTTGCATTTTATCCGAATTTTCTGGGGCTTGATCTGCCTACGATCAAGGGATCGCCCACCTTACGGGCACGCCAAGGAGTAGGGGCAAGATATCCCCGAACCTTGTAAATCCTCTTTATTAGCGTTTTGTGCTGTTACTTAGTTTCTGCATTTAGTCTCTGTTTTTGGTTTGCTTCCGTTGCTGCCTAACCTCTGAAGTGCAGAAATTCGAAAAGTTCTAAGTTCAAGTGTCTGACTACATTCACCCCCCTCTCTACCCATCCAATTCCAACAAGTGGTATCAGAGCTTGGGGCTCTGTACAAGCGGATTAACACCCGAGAGTCAACAATAATGGCTTTGAGAGAAGGTTTTTCCACCACCCGACCTCCCTTCTTCGATGGAGCAGATTTTCAATATTGGAGATCAAAGATGGAGTACTATCTCAAGATGGACATCAACACTTGGTTCGCTGTGAAGGAGGGTTTTCCCTCCAAAGGATGATGAAGGAAAAGAATTGGAATCTTGGCGTTGGTCGGCTGAGCAAACTCGAAAGAGTGAAGCCGATGCGAGGGCGGTGGTGACCTTACAATGTGGCATGAACAAAGACCAACTCATCAAGGTTGGTCCCTTTACAAGTGCAAAAGATTTGTGGAATAAACTTATTGAACTTCATGAGGGTACCCGAGATTCAAGAATCGCCAAGAGGGACTTGTTCCTCAACCAACTACAAAACCTCTCCATGAAGGAGAGTGAGACCGTGAGTGAACTCCATAGCCGGTTCAAGGAAGTCCTCAACGATCTCCATTCTATTGATGAAAAGGTCGAGAACCGCGACCTTGTAAGGTATGTGCTTAAAGCTTTTCCAAGGAATGCTTTATGGTTATCCATGGTGGATGCCTACAAAGTTTCTAAGGATTTATCAATTGTTAAGTTAGATGATTTATTTTATGAAATGGAGCTACATGAGATGGCTAACAAAGCCCCAAGGAGAAGGGGATTGCCTTAGTTGCAGGAGAAAAGACTAAGAAGAAGAAGGAGAAGAAGAAGGTGAAGGAAGTCTCTTCATCTTCATCCTCATCCTCATCCTCATCCGAATCTGAGGAAGATGACAGCGGGTCTTCTTCCTCCGAGATGGTCACCTTTGTTAGAAGGATGATGAGAAAGAGTCGGCGCTTCAAGGGTAAAGGTAACCCTAGTGAAGTTATGATTGATAAGACTAATATTACTTGTTATGAATGTATTAAGAAAGGGCACTTCAAGAAGGACTGCCCGAAGCTCAAAAAGAAGGAGGATAAATCCAAGAAGAAGAAGAATGCCTTGAAGGCTACTTAGGATGAATCCTCCTCTAGTTCATCCGATGAGGAGAAAGATGAGAAGAGTACACGACATGTGGCACTCATGGCATTGGAAGATCAAGAGAGCAGTGATGAATCGAGTGACTCAACAAACGCGGCTTCATCATCTTCAGATGATGAAGAGGTAATTACTCCCAAACTCGATAAATGCTATAGAACAATTGCATGCTTAACCAATTTGTTAAAAAAGTCAAAAGCAAAAGTTAAATCATTGAAATTAGAGGTTGAACAATTGACATCCTCTAAGGATGAGGTGTTGGGAACGAGATGGCAAGAGAGGGGGGGGTGAATATAGACAATCACTTCTTCTTTGAAGAGTTATCAAATTTCTGCACTTGAAGTTATTAATAGCACAGCGGAAGTATGGGAAAACAAAACTTGCAGAAACTAAAACCAAAACCTAACTAGTAAGATTAGCAAGATCGCTAACAAGGAGATTTTACAAGGTTCGGGGATAACTTGCCCCTACTCCTTGGCGTGCCCTTAAGGTGGGCGATCCCTTGATCGTCGGCAGATCAAGCCCCGGTGATCACCGGATATGAAGCAACCTCATTCTCGGTAGAGAAACCTCCCCACAGTGTGTTTCAAACAATGATATAGAATGAGCACAAAGAAACAGCAAGAAGGATCTTACTCAACCACTTAGCAAGGACAAAAACACAGCAAGCTTCCCTGAGCTCCACCAAGTGGCGATCTCACGCAAGAACCCTCTTCGTGTCTTCCCACTGTCGGACTCCAAGCCTCTTGTTTTCTCCTTCAAGCGCTCAAGTAAACGATGGTTGCTTCTCAATAGCTTGCTCAGAATGATTGAAGAACTCAAGAACAGCAAGCTTGATGTGGAGCAGAAAAGAAGACGCAGGAACTCAAGAGCACAAGGATGAAGCCCCTTCTTGAACACTGCTACTCTCGTTCCTTTTGTTTCTCCGCTAAGCAACAGATGATCTCATCTCCAGCAGCCTACAGCTGCCTCACTGCCAACGCGCCAGCTACACTGAACCCTAACTGAACTTCCTGAGCTCCCTCAGCCAAGCTTCAGTTAGCAGCTTCAGTCCTGCATCCAGCCGTTGCAACCTGTGTGGAGAAAGGGACAAACCTGCTCCAAGGAAAGCTCTCTTTGACTTCTCCTTGAGTGTTTGAATCCTCCCCTGTCACCTGAAACTTAATCAGAGTATTAGAGCAGCATATCAAACAGCATATCAAATATCAGAGGAAAGTGGCAGCGAATCGGTTGTGTTCAGACGCGATCAGAGCGTCTGACAGTGCAGTTTGAATTAAAGTGATCGGTCACCTGACCGATCAGAGAGCCTCCTGATCGGTCACCAGACCGATCAGGCTGGTCCCGGATCGATCAGGATTCGTCCTGATCGATCCCCAACGCTCAATCAGAAATCGCGATTTCTTTGAGATTCTCCTGGACCGATCACCAGACCGATCCCAGGTCGTGGATCGTTCACCTGACCGATCCACCCTTATATTGGGCGATTTCTGAGTTTCGCAGGCTAGGCCTTCTGATCGGTCAACTGACCGACTAGGGATCTTCCTAATCGGTCAGCAGTCCGATCAGGTCATCCCTAGACCGATCAGGCTTCGTCCTGATCGATCTTAGTGAGGAGCCCGCGAAGCTGGATCGTTCAACAGAACGATCTGCACAGTGATCCTGATCGGTCAGCAGACCGATCAGGAGCTGTTCAGCAAGTGAACTCAACCTCACTGCTCGCTCCCTGATCGGTCACCAGACCGATCAGGAGCCAGTCAATGGGTGAAACGCATACTCCCTGATCGGTCACCAGATCGATCAGGAGCAGCACAGTAGGTTCCCAACCTCACTGTGTGCTCCCTGATCGGTCGCCCGATCGATCAGTCATCGCTGGATCGGTCACCCGACCGATCCACGAAGGTGCAGCGTGCCAAAATCCCTGATCGATCACCAGACCGATCTAGGGACTCAAACTCAGCCCTCCAAGCTAAGTTTCCATCCACCTTAGCCCTCCAAGCTAAGGATTTTCCATCTAACCCTCCAAGTTGGGAATTTGCACCTAACCCTCCAAGTTAGGACTTTTCACCTAGCCCTCCAAGCTAGGACTTTTCACCCAACCCTTTCGAGTTAGAACTTCATCCAACCTAGCCCTCCAAGCTAGGCACCTGACCCTCCAAGCCAGGACTTTTTCACCTAATTCTCCAGGATGGGAATTTGCACCTAACCCTCCAAGTTAGGACTTTTCACCTAGCCCTCCAAGCTAGGACATTTCACCCAACCTTTCCGAATTAGGACTTTTCCAACACCTAGCCCTCCAAGCTAGGATTTCTCACACCTAACCCTCCAGGTTAGGATTTTTCCAACACCTAGCCCTCCAAGCTAGGATTTCTCGCACCTAACCCTCCAGGTTAGGATTTTTCCAATACCTAGCCCTCCAGGCTAGAATCCTCCATATCATGCCTAATCCTCGATCAGGACTTAATCATAATCATCATCATCAGCAACCTAAACTAAAATCGTTGTCAACACCAAAATAACAATCAGGGCCAGACTGCATCAACATGAGGATGTAGATGATTTACATGTAGAAATGCTAGAGGATGAAAATAAAACTTTGAAGAGTGAAGTTGAGAGACTCAAGAGTGTTCTTGAGAATTTCTCAACAAGCTCAAAGACTCTAGACATGATCCTAAATGCCCAAAGGGCAGTCTATAATAGGGCCGGTATTGGTTACCGACCCAAAGAACCATCATTTGTGTCCTTAATGTCTAGGACTGATGTTAGACATGTTAGTGATATGAGAGAAGTGTCCTAAGGCAATCGCCTTATGATTGTAAAACATTTATTTTAATAAATGATAATTCACTATTTGAGTATACATGCTTGTGTATTTGATTGGGATCTTAAACTCATCTACTGAATGTCCGCAATACAACTCACAGCATAAGAGAATTTGTGATGGGATCACAACTAGTGATTATCTCTAAATGTGCAAATGTGAAGTATTGAAAATATCCCTAGTCGATGAATTGATAAATACGGACACTATCAATTATGTTGAGACTAGCATGGGTTATTCTCTAATCAGCTGATTCTCACTGGCTGGTGACATTGGGATGTTCGGAGATAAACATGGATGCTAGTTAAGGGAACTAGTTCATTGGAGTGACTAGCTGTAAAACTTCATATGGAATCTATATATAGAAATGTCAATGAAGTTCTTACTGCGGCTTAAGTGTGATGTTCCTTTGACTTGCGGTGTTCAAGTCATCTTGGTCATGGAGACATATACTTTAACATCTTAAGCAAGCATCTCCAAGGAGGTGTGGACCCAGGATGATTGGGTATAAGCCGAAGTGCCCGAAGATGTTTGAACAGCTTACAAAGGATTCACCACTCCTTGCGAGGAGATGTATACCCAGGCCTATCGTCGGATTGTTACTCAAAGCCTCTGGCCAGAGCATATCATGTTTAGAGTGCGAGTCTCTAAAATACATGAGAGTAATTAGAAATCCAAAGGACGAGAAAGATACTACTTGGGCTAGGTTTGACGTAGTCAGTCTAGTGGGGACTGACACAAACAGACCATGTCCTGAACCAAGTGGGTATAAGATGCTGAAGGGAATGAGGCACGATTCATTAGAGCTGCTGAAGGGTTTCAGAATTTCTTCTGAGGTCAAACCGTTGATCTTTCGATTAATTGGGGGTCATGATGTACTACTAGGTGCCACTCATGATCGTTCTATAATTAGTTGATTATAGACGGCCAACATAAATCGAAAGCCTATTTAGTCACACGCACTACGAGTAATCCGAGGGATTTAAAACGAGTTGAAAATTAGATTTTCCGATCAAGAGAAATAAGTCGAATCTGAGTTAATCAGAGGCGCAATGGAAGCTAAAAATGGCTAAGTCTTTTGAAGGCTTATTGGGCGAATTAAATGAGTTTAATTCGCGACGGTTCGGCTCGGTTTGGCCGGCCAAAGAGGGTGCCAAACCCCTTTGGTTTGGCCGGCCACAACAAGGGGATAAAACCAATTTATTTGGTTTAATTAATAAAATAAATCGAGCGCGATTTGTTTTATAAATTATGGATAAATAAATTTATATAAAGAAATTTATGTAAATAAATTTATAGAAATTTATTCTGTTTTATGGAAATTAAAATGATCCATGGAATGGTTTATTTTAATTTTATAAAATCAATTATGAATTGATTTTTCCATAATAAGAAAGTTTATAAATTTCTTATATAATTTATTCCATAATTAAAGGAGAAGAGAATTTGTTTTATTATAAAGTTAGTTATAATAAAACTAGGCATAACGGAATAAGTCATAAGAAACTTTATAAGATAAATTTCTTATGATAACTAATTCCGTTAAGAGAGAGACTTGGCAAGGGAGATGGTACTATATAAAGGAACCAAAGGCAAGCCCTTAATTCCAATCGAGTAATCAAGAGATTAACTCTCTCCCTCTCTCTCTCATTCTCTTCCTCTCTTCTCTCTTCCCCTAGGGCCGGCGCCCCTAGCAACTCCTAGGGCCGGCGCCCCTTGCCTCCAAGGGCCGGCGCACCTTCTTCTCCATTAGTTGCCGTGAGCCAACAACACCGAGGAGAAGCCAACCAAGAAGAAGAAGAAGCGGATTACATCTCCTTCCTTCCCGAAATTTTGATTCCGTTAACTTGGTGGTTAGTTTTCTTTCTTCTCTCTTGTTCTTCTAGTTGTGCCAATAGAGAATCTAGTAGTTCTCGTCGGCGCAAAACTCGTGACTTTGCGAAGTCATCCCGAAGAGAACTCGGCGTGGACGCGAATAGAGGCGAAGCTTCCAAGGGACGCTACAGTTGGATCTCGTCCCTTACTTCGAGTTACGCGAGGTACTTAGTAAATTAGTTTACTTTTTCCGTAAAGTTTTAATTTATGATTATGTCCACACACCATAAGGTTGCATGTTAGATACGTGGTTGAAATAATTTAAGAAATTATTTTATGCTAATTCTTCCGCTGCACGTAAAAATTTAAAATTTTACGAACCCGTATCCTTGTCGACATGCACCCGATCCCAACAAGACAATCTAAGACACCTAGGGTTCAAAGAAAAGTAGTCAAGGCATGGGTGCCTAAGTCTTGCTTAGTAGGTGCTTTAGGTCCCAAGGTTTGGATACCTAAATCTTCTATTTTTCGAATTGTGTAGGTTGTGATTGAGGGGGAGCATCTATCAACTTGGTTCGTTGATAGTGGGTGGTCCAAACACATGACCGGGATAGATCATTATTTACTACCCTTCAAAGAAAAAGTAGAGGTAATGTTTCCTTTGGTAACAATGGTAGTCTTAAGGTCATAGGAATAGGAAACATTCAAATATCCGAATGTCTTAGGATTAAGAATGTCCTTCTAGTCAAGGGGATGACATTTAATCTCCTAAGTGTCAGTCAATTGTGTGATGCGGGTTACACAATTGATTTCCAATCAAGTCAATGTCTAGTTAGACAACATGACAACTTTGACACGGTACTAGTAGGAATAAGAGTAGATAACATTTACCAAGTTTCCTTTAAAAGTGCTGCTAATGCCTTTGCTATGTGTTTCATGTCAAGAGAAGATGAGTCCACCCTTTGGCACCGGAGACTAGCACACGTGAACATGAAGAATATCCGGAAGTTAGCCAACAAGGGATTAGTTCGTGGCTTACCAAGCATCAAGTATGAAAAGGACAAACTTTGTGATGCATGTTAAATGGGTAAGCAAACAAAATCTGCACACAAAGGTAAAAGCACTGTAAGTACTTCTATCGCATTGGATTTACTTCATATGGACTTGTTTGATTGTAGCACCATTATATCCTTGAATGGTAGTAGATATTGTTTTATTATCATTGATGATTTTACTAGATATACATGGACATATTTTCTAAAATATAAGGACCAAACCTTAAATGTGTTCATTTCATTTTGTAGAAGAATTGAAAATGAGAAATCATCAACCATTAAAACAATAAGAAGTGATCATGGAGGTGAATTCCAAAATCAAAGATTTTTAGAGTTTTGTCAAGATAGAGGATATAGACATGAGTTCTCTACTCCTATAACACCACAATAAAATGGTGTTGTGGAGAGGAAGAACCGGGTCTTACAAGACGCTGCACGAAGCATGCTCAATGAGTACTCACTACTGAGTTACTTATGGGCCGAAGCTGTAAACACAACTTGCTACGTGCAAAACCGAGTCCTCATCCATAGATTCTTAGGCAAGACTCCTCATGAACTTTGGTTTGGGAAACCACCTACAGTTAAACATCTTAGGGTGTTTGGGTGTAAGGTGTTTATCCTAAACACCAAGGACCACCTTGGAAAGTTCACGGCAAAGGCTGATGAAGGGATACTGGTTGGGTACTCCCTCATTAGCAAAGCCTATAGAGTCTACAACAAGAAGTCTAGATTAGTTGAAGAGTCTTCTGATGTTAGTAAATGATCAATCAGAAGATGTCGATGGAGCTCAATTCGAACTCAGGCAACTGGGTTTGGATGAAAGTCTAAATATTGTAGATGGTGGTGATGAGTCTGATGACGGTGAGCCTAGACAACTCATAGATCAGCCGGATCCTGAGGCTGAGCTTGTGTCTAGTGACACCATTCAAGAAGCACCACCTACACCAAGGACAACTAGGTTAGCCTCTAGTCATCCCCAAGACGAAATTGTTGGAGATATCCATCATGGGGTTAGGACTAGATCATTCTTTAGGAATGAGGCTAATAAAGTTGTCCTAATTTCTGAAATTGAACCTAGAAAAATTGACAAAGCATTAAATGATCCCGATTGGATCATTGCCATGCAACATGAACTAGGTCAATTAGAAAGAAGTCAAGTATGGGATTTAGTCCCTAGACCAAAGAAGACTACCATTATTGGAACCAAATGGGTCTTCAAAAATAAATTGAACCATAAGGGAGAAATCATAAGAAACAAGACACGCTTAGTAGCCAAGGACTACAGTCAAGTTGAAGGCTTGATTATGATGAGACCTATGCTCCCGTGGCACGATTGGAATCCATCCGATTGATGCTTGCATTTGCAGCACATCGAGGTTTCAAGCTATATCAAATGGGTGTCAAATCGGTCTTCCTAAACGGTTTAATAAGAGAAGAGGTCTATGTCGAACAACCTCCGGGGTTTGAGAGTATCGAATTCCCAAACCACGTATTTAAGCTCAAAAAGGCGCTCTACGGCCTTAAACAAGCACCCCGAGCTTGGTATGAGCGGTTACGACATTTTTGATTGAAAAAGGCTTTGTTAGAGGCCAAATAGACCCTACACTATTTCTACGGAGAGATGGTGATAATATATTTGTAGCCCAAGTATATGTCGATGCATAATTTGTGGCTCAAACAACAAGGGCTATTTAAATGAGTTCATTGGACACATGGAGAGTGAATTTGAGATGAGTCTAGTGGGAGAGTTGACCTTCTTCCTCAGACTCGAAATCAAGCAAACTCGAGATGGAATCCATGTGCACCAATCAAAGTACATCAAGAGATGCTCCAAAATTTAACATGAGTGATTCGAAGGAAGTTACCACTCCCATGGCTATAAACACAAAATTAGACAAGGATGAGAGTGGTAAACCTGTTGACCTAACTCAATATCGGAGCATGATAGGTAGTCTGCTATACCTCACAGCTAGTCTACCTGATATACTTTTTGCTGTGGGTATGTGCGCTAGATATCAAGTTTGTGCCAAGGAATCTCATTTAATTGCTGTTAAGAGAATATTGAGATACCTTAAGGGTACAATTGGAGTTGGACTTTGGTACCCCCGTACCGAATCATTTGACCTAATTGGCTACACCGATTCCGACTACGCTGGATGCAAGTTGGATCGAAAAAGCACAAGTGGGGGCTGCCAATTCTTAAGTTCATCTCTAGTTAGTTGGTCAAGTCGGAAGCAACATTGTGTTGCTCTCTCCATGACCGAGGCAGAATATATCGCCATGGGAGAGAGTGTATCACAATTATTGTGGATGATTCATACTCTAGAGGACTACGGATTAAGCTACAAGGGTGTGCAAGTGTTGTGTGATAACATTAGCACAATTAACCTACCAAAAAATCCTGTCCATCATTCTAGGACCAAGCATATTGAAGTGCGTCACCACTTCATTAGGGATCATGTTGCTAGAGGAGACATTGTACTCTCACATGTAGAGTCCAAATTGAATCTAGCGGACATTTTCACTAAACTACTTCCCGAGAATGAATTTAGTTTCTTAAGAAGGGAATTGGGAATGTGTCGCGCTTCATAGGATTAAAATGCATTCAAAACCCTTTATGATCATTTCAAATTGTTGGGCAACAATTGGGAAACTTGGGGGCATCTCACACAAACTATAAGGTTTACCAAAATGGTTTTGTTTGCTAAAAATGGGGTGAGATGCTAGGATCAACTTAATTTCTCAAAAGGACAATGCATCCCTTGAGAAATTTGATTGACGAGATAATAATCACTACGGTGACCAAGTATGGGGAAAACCAATGCATAACATATGTGTACTTGGCTCCATGTTCATACTTGGACATTCCAATCAAGGAAACTTGATTGGAGACCTTATTTGGATACAAACTTGTTTGAAATTGAGTGGATGTTTGTTGATTGAGTTTGACTCCACTTGGGTGGAGCAAAGTGATTTGTCGAAACCATAAGGACCTTTGATCCTTGTTCAGGGATCAATTATAGTCATGGGAACACTTCCAAGATCGATAAACTTTCATCAGATCTTATCAGAAATCGTTTGGGAGTCTGAAACTGAAATTTCAGATCGTATCAGGAAAATTCAGGGAGCCTGATCGGTCACCGGACCGATCAGGAGTAGGTCTGATCGGTCCAATGGACCGATCCAGCTCCTTCGCGAAAAATTGTCAAAACAGTCTGTATTGGCCTGGATCGGTCCACAGACCGATCTGGCTCACTGTGTGGATCGGTCCACAGACCGATCAGGAGGCTCACAGAAAATTTCGAAAACCCACTGTTCGCTTCCTGATCGATCAACCGATCGATCAGAAGCCTGCCTGATCGGTCACCCGACCGATCAGGACTAGGCCAGATCAATCTGGCCGGAGCCTGATCGGTGTGGGCGCTCCCAGATCGAACGGTGATCCGTTCGATCACATTAAATTACGGTTGGTGGACCGATCCACCAACCTATTAACTTTGTGTAAACCCTCCTTCCCAAGCCCTAGCGCCGAAACCCCTTGCGCCGAAACCCTCTTCTTGCGCATTCTCTTCCTGTGCGTGAGAGCTTCTTCCTGTGTTCTTCCTGCGCGTGGCTTCTTGTGATCGTCTCCCTGCTGCGCGTGCGACTAGGTTTTCTTTTGCGCAGCTAGGAGTTTCTCTTTTGCTGCTGCGTTCTTTCTCGCAAAGCACCATTTGTGTGTGCTGTTCTCTGCGTAACTCTGCCGCGCAATTCCTCACAACCAACTCAACAATGGCACCTAAGTGAGTTTTAGGTTCATTTTACTCTACTGATTACTTCAGTTATCATGATTTTTGGGCTAATCATAAATTTTCTCTTGTGTTGTGTGTGCCATTACCGTGACCTCCCTTGTCTTGACCTAAAACCTCACTGATCAAATCTCATTTCATTAAACCTATGTTCATATGATCATTTCCATCTTATGTTATAATTCATTCTTGTATCATTGATTACCTGATCAAACTTTTTCACTTCATTTGATACAATCTGGTGTTGTGATCGATTGATTCCACCTTTTTAGAAAGTCATCTAAGGGCAAGGAACCCATTGAGGGAAGCTCCAAGGGCAAAGGCCCTTCATCCTCTGCCCCTTCTCAAAAATTTCAACCACCCCCTCATACCAGATTTCAAAATATTCATTACGCACTAGCCTTTCAATATAACACTTTCAAACTCATGCCCTGTCGAACTGTGGACCAAGCATTCATTTACGAACATTGTCCGTCGGTACGACAAATCATTGAGCACTACGAACTTCAATCCATTCTTTTCCTTGAGGGGCCAATCAATTTTGATTTGGTCTCCGAATTCTATAACAACATGGTCGGTGGAGAGGGTACGGGGTGGAGGACCCGTGTCGCCAGTATCGACCTTAATTTTGATCTATCTGCTTTCACTGCCTTTCTTGGTTGTCGCCAATTAGATAATGACTTTCCTCTCTACCCTTATCTTCCGGATCCACTACTGATTCCTTTCGATGGAGTCACTCCTGACTCTATCTATGAGTACTTCTTCGGTCATCCCAAGCCAGGGTGTCCTGATGAGCGCACCAGTGATTTCCCCACATTTGCTGCTCTCCGCCTTTCCCCCGTTGATTATGTCTTGTTGAAGATCATCACTAACTGTCTCATCCCTACTACTTCGAAGCGCTTAGATGAGATTCACTCATTCCACTGCTTGATGCTCTACGGGATGCATCAGCAGTTAGACATTGACTTAGTGACTACCATCATTTTCTCCATCATTACCTATAGTCAGATGTACGGACAAACAGTTTACATGCCATTTGGACATATTATTACTACCTGGCTGCATTCGGTTGGTTTTGACGTTTCACAGGGCAGCATCGTACCTATGGTTCGGCAGGACTGCCGACTTGACCGACGCATGTTGGCCCAGTCTGGTATTATTGTCGGACCGCAGGGGCTGAGGTGGAAGGATAGAAGACGTGTAGGGGAGTTACCGAGAGCAGCCCATGATCAGATGCATCAGGAGCCGCCCGCTGCTGCAGAGGGCTACTATGAGTCGAATCCTGACCTTTGCTGGCAGATTGTCGAGCTGGAGCAGACGATTCAGCATGGTTTGCATGTCTCAAAGCTCTGGAGAGAGGAGGTCCGCTCTGAGTTTCAGGCTTTTGACCGCAGACTGCTGGCGATCGAGTCTGACATTTCTGGGATTTGCTCCCGGCAGGAGACTTGGCACGAGGAGTGGCACAGTTGGGCAGCTGGTCATCCATACCAGCCTTCATCATCTGGAGCGGCGCCTTCCAGTAGCACTGCACCAGGGAGCGTTATATATATTGATGATACATCTGATGACGACCCTGCTGATTGATTTGATCTGGGTTTCATGATTTGTGATGACTGTTATACATCTGACTCTATGATAGATATCTTCATGTATGCCTCGCTATATTATGCACTGCTATGCGTATATGCTTACTCCATGTTCATATGATACATATGATTGTTTTGTCATGCCTTCTATTTGTCATATGTTTTTCATATAACCTTTAAATTTTTCATAATCTTATGTTATTTTGGGAAACCCCTAGGATTGAGGGGGAGGTTTTATTTTTAAACTTAACGACCCCTCTAGACCCTTTTCGGTGTTTCACAAAGGGGGAGAGTGAGGTTGGTTAAGTTTGGGATAATTATGAGTAGGGGGAGGATCCTGATTCCCCTATGAGTGTGAGATTTGCAATTATTGATTTCAAATCCCTAAACTTAAAATCGGGTTGTCAAACAACAAAAAGGGGGAGATTATTGATGCAGTCTGACCTTGATTGTTGTTTTGGTATTGACATCGATTTTAGTTTAGGTTGATGAGATGATTGGGATTAAGTCCTGGTCATGGACTAGGCATACCTAGTGGGACTAGGTTTGATGAAATCCTAACTTGGAGGGTTAGGTGTGAGAAAATCCTAGCTTGGAGGGCTAGGTGTGAAAAGTCCTAACCTGGAGGGTTAGGTGTGGAAAAATCCTAGTTTGGAGGGCTAGGTGTGAAAAGTCCTAACCTGGAGGGTTAGGTGTGGAAAAATCCTAGCTTGGAGGGCTAGGTGTGGAAAAGTCCTAACCTGGAGGGTTAGGTGTGAAAAGTCCTAGCTTGGAGGGTCAGGTCCTAGCCTGGAGGGTTAGGTTGATGAAACCCTGGCTTGGAGTGCCAGGTCCTAGCCTGGAGGGCTAGGTTGAAGAAATCCCGGCTTGGAGGGCCAGTCCTAGCTTGGAGGGCTAGGTTGGATAAAATCCTGGCTTAGAGGGCCAGGTCCTAGCTTGGAGGGCTAGGTTGAAGTCCCGGTGAGTGAGACTGGGCATGGAGTCTTGGTCCGGGGGACTGAGCACGAGTCAGGGGAGGCTCGGAGCCAGTTCTCTTGACTTAGAGTGGGTTTGGCCTAGCCTGGATCGGTCTGGTGACCGATCAGGGGAGTTGGCACGAAGTTCCCTTGTGGATCGGTCTGGTGACCGATCCAGCTATGACTGATTGGTCTGGTGACCTATCAGGAAGCATACAGAGAGATTGGGAACTTACTGCTCGGCTCCTGATCGGTTTGGTGACCGATCAGGGAGCATAGAGTTCACTCACTACTCAACTCCTGATCGGTCTGGTGACCGATCAGGGAGCTTAGAGTTCACATCCTTCTCAGCTCCTGATTGGTCTGGTGATCGATCAGGGAGCATACAGTGGGTTTTGGGAACCTTACTGCTTGGCTCCTGATCGGTCCGGTGACCGATCAGGGATACAGTTCAGATCGTTCTGGTGAACTATCAAGTGTCGCGAGTTTCACACTATGACCGATCAGGATGGAGCCTGATCGGTCTAGGAATGCCCTGATCGGTCTGGTGACAGATCAGGAGGGTTGGAATGCGAAATTGGGAAATCACCCTGCAAAGGGGTGGATCGGTCTGGGGACCGATCCACGACTTGGGATCGATCTGGTGATCGGATCCCGGAGAAGTCGCGATTCTTGATTACGCGTTGGGGACCGATCAGGATGGAGCCTGATCGGTCTGAACCCACCCTGATCGGTCTGGTGACCGATCAGGAGGCTCTCTGTCGGTCCGGTGACCGATCACTTTAATTCAAATGCACTGTCAGGTACTCTGATCATGTATGAACACATCTGATTTCTCTGCTCTTAATCTCTGATACTTGATTCTCTGCTTGATTTGCTGTGCTAATGATCTGATCAAGTGTGCAGGTGGCAGGAATGGATTCAAACACTCAAGGAGAGTCAATGGGAGTCTTTCCTTGGAGCAGGTTTGTCCGTTTTCCATCTCAGGTTGCAACGGATACTGACACTGCTGGAGCTGCTGACTGGGGCTTGGCTGAGGGAAGCTCAGGGAGTCCAGGAGAGCTCAGTGGTAGCTGGTTGTTGCAGGTGAGCAGCTGGAGGCTGCAGTGAGGTGGTGACCTGGTGATCAGTGGGAGAGACTTAAGCTCTTGGTGGCGAACAAGTCTCAAAAACGAACACAACGAAGTTCTCCACATTGTGCTCTTGCGACAACTCTGTTCCATCATCTTGAGCAAGCAACTGTGATCCTTGAAGCAACCTTCTGCTACTTGAGCACTTGGAAGAGAAACAAGAAGTTTGGCGAGTCCATCAGCGAGAAGACACGAAGAAGGGAGTTCTTGCGTGAGATCTGCGTTGAGTGGAGCTCGGGAGAAGTTTGCTTGTGTTCTTGTGGTTCTAAGTGCTAAGTAAGATCCTTCTTGTGTTTCCTGTACTTTATACTTGATCCATCTTGAAACGCTGTGGAGAGTTACTCCACCGAGAAGGAGGTTGCATTTTATCCGAATTTTCCGGGGCTTGATCTGCCAACGATCAAGGGATCGCCCACCTTACGGGCACGCCAAGGAGTAGGGGCAAGATATCCCCGAACCTTGTAAATCCTCTTTATTAGCGTTTTGTGCTGTTACTTAGTTTCTGCATTTAGTCTCTGTTTTTGGTTTGCTTCCGCTGCTGCCTAACCTCTGAAGTGCAGAAATTTGAAAAGTTCTAAAGTTCAAGTGTTTGGCTACATTCACCCCCCCTCTAGCCTTCCAAGTTCCAACAGGGTGGGCAGATTGTGAATTTGTGATTTCTGAGGGGTTTTTCAGAAATCTGGTTAAGTTCTATTTGGCACCAAGGGTAGGGTTGCTTGGGGCAATTTTTTGATGGTGTCAAAGGGGGAGATCTTGGGTGTTAAGTTAGGCTTGGGTCGAAACTTAACTTTGATACTGTGGAGTTCAGTTTGGGTTGAAACTTAACTTTGGGATTAGCAATAAGAATTGAAATTTGGGAGAAAGCATAGGTTAAGGGGGAGGTTGCCTCTTGTGTATTATGCTTTAATTTTTCAATTACTTTTTCTATTATCATTGCTATATGTTTACCTAACTTAACATATTGTCACACATCAAAAAGGGGGAGATTGTTGGGGCAATCGGCCCTCAGATGATCTGGAGGATCATGATATTTTGATGTGTGAGCAATATGGTTAAGTTAGGATGTGTGTTGTTCTCATATGTGTACATGAGTGTGCAGGTGTACAGGTACACATGGACTTGGTTGATGTCTTCAGGTGAAGGATGGCATGGAGATAAGCTGGAGGCTTGCGTGCGCATCCGAGGGACCATTGGATAGCAGAAATGATGAGCCGAGGGATGCGGACTTCGAGGCGTACGTGAAGGGTGGCATGGAGGCAAGATGGAGGCTTGTGTGTGCATCCGAGGGACGAGGGCCGAAGATGAAGAGGGCGTGAAGGCAACAGTCAAGATTGCTGGTGAAGAGTCAACTAAGTTGTGAGGGTCTGAGTATGAGTGTTTGTACTCAGGGGCTAAGCCGGGAGGGTTTGAGTGCGGAGTGACATGTACTCGGGAGTGTAACCCTAGTCTTAGATGTATACCAGTCGACTGCCCCAGGGGCAGTCGACTGGTGTAGGCTGGAACAGGCTGGTAGATTCGAACGTTGTATAGTAATGATCGAATCTGAGTGGGACCAGTCGACTGGTAGCGACTGTTTCAGATTCGAGCCCTATTTAAAGGGGATCGTTTCCTACCATCTTCTTTGACGAAACTCGCTTGGGTAAAGTGAGTTAGTAGTCTTTTGTGCCCAGATAGTGTCCAAGAGATTGTGGCGAGGTTTCTCCACCCACAAGGAGCGACGAGGGCTAGCCGGAGGTTATCCGGGGATTGATCCACCGACGGATTCTTGGATTAGTCACCAGTCCGGGGTGGATACCAAGTAAATCTTCCGTGTTAGCATTGGTTAGTATTTATTTTATTATTTTTATTATATATTCCGCTGTGCAACTAACCGTGTAGGAAGCAAGGGGTTCGAAAATCGATATTCACCCCCCCTCTAGCGGACACGATCGATCCTACAATGGGTGCATTGTGAGATGCTTGAATCATTTTTCTTAATTTATTATTAAATCTAAGATTTAATTGAAACTTGTGTTAGATTCAAATCTGACAATAGTAAAGTGAATTTGATTTTTAGTAATTGGCTTCCAAGTCTTGGCGAGGCACAAGGCCTTCTTTGGCCGTAGCCTTATTGGATTATCAACCCTTTCCTTGACAAAGCCTTTTATAGAAAATTCATCTTCAAGTTACTTCTTGAAAGATTTTGGTCTAACTAGTTTAGGTCTTGGATCGGTAGCTTTGGCTAGTTCCACCAAACGACTTCCCTAAACTACTATCATCTCACCTCCACCTAATACTAGGTTGTACAAGTTTCAATTATCCTTTTTCCTATAACCATTCTAAATCATGCGTAAATTTAAATATGAATGACATGACATATATTAAAGAAAATAGCAGATGCATGCCCATGGCATTAATGCATGATTCAAACAAGTCAAAACCATTTTAATTAAGTTTCTAAAGATGTATCAAATTCTCGATTTGATACACGTCGTGTTAACCCGCGAATATGCCAACTCACTTTACACATTTAATTTTATTAAATTAATTATTGCGGTTTGGGTAAGATTTTATTTAGTTCGACTTTAAGTTATTTAAGAATTAATTGGAACTGAATTTAGAATTAATTAAGGTTTAGTTGAATTAATTTGAATTTGAATTAATTAAGATTTAATTGAATTAATTTGAATTTGAATTAATTAAGATTTAATTAATTTGAATTAATAAATATTTAATTGAATTAATTAAGAATTGATTTAAATTTGAATTAATTGAATTAATTAAGAATTGATTTGAATTTGAATTAATTAAGATTTAATTGAATTAATTAAGAATTAATTTGAATTTGAATTAATTAAGATTTAATTAATTTGAATTAATAAAGATTTAACTGAATTAATTAAGAATTGATTTGAATTTGAATTAATTAATATTTAATTAAATTAATTAAGAATTGATTTGAATTTGAATTAATTAAGTTTTAATTGAATTAATTAAGAATTAAATTGAATTTAAATTAATTAAGATTTAATTGATTAATTAATTTGAATTTGAATTAATTAAGGTTTAATTGAATTAATTTGAATTTGAATTAATTAAGAGTTAATTAAGGATTAAGAATTAATTAAATTCAGGATTGTTGAGGATTAAAAAAAAATTTAATTAGATTTAAATTTCAACAATTTTGGGTTGGATAATAATTGTGGGTTTAGCTTCATCATTTTATTATCTCAAAGATTTCTTATTCTTTTACTATTTCCTTTTTATTTATCTTTTTAAGTTTTTCCAATAATTCTGGTTTATTTGAATCTTTGTAATTTATATTGACTATGACCTTTATCTCAAAAAATTTTATCTCCTCCTCATCCTCAAAATTACATCCTTCAGTATCCTAAACATAGGTGGAGTAATTTGGGTCACTAATTAATATTTCAGGATTATCCAAGGGAATAATTAAATTATAATCTAAAGAGGCATTATCTCCACTATCCTCAGAAATATTTTAATTATCCTCAAAAATATTTTCAATACTTTTAGGATTAATCTCAAGAATTTCAAAATTTAGTTCTGGATTATCCTTAAGATTATCAACATTAAATTCTGGATTCTCCTTAAGATTATCAGAGATAATTTTAATATTATCCTTAACAATTCAGGATTAAAGTTATCAGAATTTTCAGAATTAATTTCAGAGTTATCATCAAGAATTTTAAAATTATCCTCAGTAATTTTAGATTTAAATTCAGAGTTATCATTAACATTTTCAAATTTGAGTTCAGAATTATCAGTAACATTTTTAGAATTAATTTCAGAATTAATTTTAGAAATTAACGAATTAATATTAAGGATTACAAGGTTAATTTCTGATATTTTAGCAGTATTTACTTTTTCTAATTGATCATGTATGATATCTATTTGAAAAACTTTCAGAACGTAAATTTTGCGTACCTTTTCCGAACACTTATTTTTGTAGTGTCCATACTTTTCGCATTTGAAGCATCGTACGTGACTTTTGTCTCTCCGGACTCCTGGCGCTGGTGCCTCCTTTGCTGCCGGTGAGGAACGATTCTTACGAGTAGGGCACTAATTTTTATAGTGCCCTCTCTCCCTGCACGTGAAGCATATAATATGGAATTTAAAAACAGACATTAAAAAAAATGTACCTGATTCACCCCTGGGCTCCCCCTCAACTCCTGGCGTCTTTGCTCCGTCGGCGGTTAGTCCGGTGAAGAGCGGTTTGGCTCTGATACCACTTGTAGGAGCGGTGCCGTCGATAGCGATCGTAAAAATCTTGCGGTAAATCGTAAACTTTCGATCGTTCGAATCAAAGCGTTGTAGCACAGTGGAAAAGTAAAACTGAAAAATAAAAGAACACAGCACAGCAGACACGCGGGATTTATTTACATGGTTCCCGACCCCCTAGGGTCACTACATCCAAGGCCTATGTACTCGGCGTGAGTCCACTATTGGTCTCCTTTCTGGAATTTCCGGAGGCGGAGAAAACCCGTCTTACAGTTGATATACAAGCAAAAAAGATAAGAGTTGAAATGCAACTTGAATTAAAACAAACCAAACAGAAACAGACGATCCGGCCAATCTGGAACTCCGAAGCGACGCGCACTTCCTCCTGGAGCTTCCTTGGTCGTAGAGCTTTGTATGATCGCTTTTGCTTCGCACGGAGTGGCTTAGAATGAATGTAGAAGTTATTGTTCAAGCTGAGGGGTCGAAGCCCCTTTTATAGGCTTCGTTCGGGCGCCTGTGTTGATGGGGGCGCCCCTATAGGCTTGGTCAAACCTTATCCCTGCGCCGAACTCGTCGCAGCTGATAAAACCTTTGACCTGGGCGCCTACATGAACCCGGGCGCTGTATCATCTCGGGCGCCTGAATGGAAGTCTGTTCTGCCTTCTTCGACCAAACTGCTTTTTTGTTCTTTGGATGCTGTTGGGCGCCCCCATCAATGGGGGCGCCTGGCTTCAAGGCTTCCAGCAGCCTTCTGTGTGATTTCTCTGCTTTGTCTTCCATTCTTGGTACTTGCAAGATACACAAATACAAAGCAAATATACACACAATATTAGCCTTAAGGACTTGGTTCTGACTTCGGATTTCCACGAAACCCTAGGTCAAACCGACGCAAGTTCCCACCTCCGAGAACGCGCCTTTCACCTACTCCATTCAGGAGACGGTTGCCACCCAGTCCTTCGAGTGGACTTTTGCTTAGCCTCTGATACTCTCGGATCTCGAGACGTCCGAACCCCGACCCGTCTCTACTTCTGTCCTTAGTCATCGCTCAGCTAAGTTGCTCAGTCCCTCGGACCAAGACTTCGTGCCCAAACCCTAAGTCTAGGACTTCGGTGCCCAACCCTCAGCCAGGTCTTCTTGCCCAGTCCTCGACCAGGACTTCGTGCCCAACTTCTGGTCAGGTCTTCAGTGCTCAGCCCTTTGCCAGGACTTAGTGCCCAATTCATGATCAGGACTTAGTGTCTAATTCTTCGAACCAGGACTTATTGTCTAGGTTTACTAGGACTTTCTTTCACTTTGGCTACTCCTCTCTTGACTCCCCTTCCCTTGTTTAATGTATCACTGACTTAAGTATATTGTCAAATATTAAAACACTTAGAGAAGGACATCACTGATGCAACTTGCACCAACAAATGCAAATTAAGATTTTATTGAGAACAAGAATGATCAAAATGAAGAATTTGTGAGAAACGAAAGTAATGAGAATGGGAAATTTATAGAAAATGAGAACGAAGAGAATACAGATTTTAATGATTTAGATGAAGTTGAAATTGACAAAACTAAAGATATTGATAATTGTTGTGATGATGAGCGTACAAATGAATACCAATGTTCAACACCAAGATATGATTTGAATATATTTGATCCATGAGTTTGGGATAATCTTGATACAAAAATAAGAGACTTACTTATAGAAAGAGGTCTTAAAAGAGAAGATATTCTTAAGTTTCCTTTAGATAAAGAAGGTTGACACTTTTCTCATTATTATATTCAAATGTTACCAAATGGTGAAACTCGTGATCGAAAATGGTTAGTGTACTCAATGGAGTTGGACAAAGTCTTTTGTATTTGTTGTAAGATGTTTAAAGTAATGCACACCAAAAGTAATTTAGCAAGAGAAGACGTTAATGCCTGGGTACATTTATGTGACAAACTTAAACAACATGAAAATAGTGTTGAACACCTCACTAATCTGAGAGCTTTTGTTGAACTACAAATAAGATTAAAGAAAACATTGACAATTAATAAAGAAATACAAGAACAAATTAAAAACGACACAAAACATTGGAAACACGTTATGCTAAGAGTAGTTGTTGTAATCTAATGTCTTGCTATACATAATTTGGCATTTCGTGGTACACATGACAAAATTTATGAAGATGATAATGGTAATTTTTTGGGTTTACTTGAAATGATTATAGATTTTGATCCAATAATGCAAGATCATTTTTTACTCATTCAAGATAAAAAAATTCATTATCATTATCTTAGTCATAAAATTCAAAATGAATTAATATCTAGTCTAGTTTCTGTTAGATCGTGACAATCAAGCTAGAGGGGGGTGAATAGCTTCTTTCGATTCTCTACCTATCATGTTAGCAAGCGCAAGCGGAAATACTAATAACAATAACAAAAAATGCTAACGCAAACCTATTTACGTGGTTCGGAGATGACGCTCCTACTCCACGGCAGTCCGTAAGGTGGACGATCCCTTGATCCTTCGATGGATCACTCCCCGAATGGCCTCCAGCTAGCTCGTGTAGCTCCTTGTGGGTGGAGAAACCTCGCCACAAACCCGGACACACTTCTGAGCACCAAAGACTACTAATGAGCTCTGACCAAGCTCATTTCGTCAGGAGTTCTCAGCCAAACCTGAGCCCCTTTAAATAGGTCTCAAGGCTGAAACTCCCGCTACTAGTCGACTGCCCCCACTGAAATTCGACCGTTGCAAGCTCAACGTTCGAATTCCCATTCACTACCAGTCAACTGCCCCCATAGCAGTCGACTGATGTTACTATGGGGTTTACCAGTCGACTGCCCACCTAGGTTTTCCTTTCCGAGTACAATTCCCTCAGCACTCAACCCCTAGGATTTCCCCGAGTGCATTCCCTCAGCACTCGTACTCTCACGACTCAGCTGACTCCTCACCAGCAGCCTCGACTGTTGCCTTCGCGCCCTCTTCATCTTTGGCTCCTGTCCTTTAGATGCGTACGCAAGCCCTCGGCTTGCCTCCATGCCATCCTTCACACATGTCTCGAAGTCCACACCCCTCGGCTCATCGTCCCTGCTATCCATGGTCCCTCGGGTGCGCACACAAGTCCACGGCTTGCCTCCATGCCACCCTTCACCATACCCGAAGCTGTCCAGCTAAGTCAATATGTGTAACATGCAAACCTGCACACTCACATACACATATTAGAACACAAGGGTAAACCTAACTTAAACTCTTTGCTCAAACATCAAAACACATGGTCACTTCGGACCATAGATTGACCCAATAGTTTCCAAAGTCAAGAATACAATAATAAAAAAAAGTAAAAGAAGCAAAATAATTTTTAGTAATTCTTGATTGTACACCGGATGTAAGTCACAAATAACAAATGATTCTTATATTAAGATGTGTAGATGTTTTAGAGACTCCAATTAAATAGAAGAGTACTTAGAATATATAAATATAGAAGATACAACAGGTTTAGGTCTTTTCAATGAATTATAAGTCGTTTTATAATCTTTAGAACTTGATATTGATAATGTGAGAGGGCAAGGTTATGATAATGGATCCAATATAAAAGGTAAAAATCAAGGTGTGCAAAGGATATTGCTTGGCATTAATCCTAGAGCATTTTACATGTCATGTGATTCTCATTCTCTTAACTTAGTTGTTTGTGACATGACAAATTCTTGTGCTAAAGTAAAATTATTTTTTGGACCATTTCAATGTATGTAGATCGTGTTCTCTAATTCAACAAAAAGATGGAATGTTTTGCTTGAATATATTGATGGATTACCTTTAAAATCATTGTCAACTATGAGATGGAAAAGTCATATTGAAATCGTCAAAGCAATGCTATCTCAAGCTTTCCAAATCCGAGAGGTTTTATTTAAATTAGCAGAAATAAATGAAGACAATAAATTAAGTAGAGATGCTGAAACTTTAGCATCAGGTGAACTTTCAAGTTTTAGATTTATATTAAGCATTGTTATTTGGCATGATATTTTGTATAAAATTAACTTAGCAAAAAATTACAGTCAGAGGATATGCGTCTTGATGTTGCTGTAAAATAATTGTCTGGTCTTGTTTTCTTTTTTGAAAAATATAGAGAAAAAAGTTTTGATTCTGCTATGGTTGATGCAAAGAAAAATAGCATTTGATATAGAAATTGAGCATGTATTTCTTACAAAATGTAAAATTTGTACAAAGAGGCATTTTGATGAGATTACTAACACTGAAAGGAAAATCAATTACTAAAAGAATCTTTACAAATATATTATTTTATCTTTTTAGTCGATGAGTATGTTTGAACAGTTGTAATATTTTGAATCTAAATTTAGGTTCTTGTATGATGTTTCAAAACTAGTTTCATTGGATGATGATGATGAATAAATGAGTTCTTGTGTGAAACATGAAAGTACTTTAAGAAATAGTGATACTTTTGATATTGATGCAAAATATATATTTTTAGAACTATAAGTTGTGCAAGTAATGTTACCAAGCAAATCGAAACAAATAAAAAATGGTCTTTTTTCAAGTATTAGAGTTATTAAAAACAATGGATATGTTTCTGAATGTGATAATTTTTTATAGGATATTATTGACAATACCTAACTGCTGAAAGAATTTTTTCAAAATTAATATTAATAAAATCTTATATACTGATCACAATGACTCAAGATAAGCTAAATGAATTAAAATTTTATGAATTGAAAAAAAAATATTTTGGAAAATATTGAATATGATACTATTATTGAAAATTTTACTTTTAAAAGTGCATCACGAAGACATTTTACATGAATAACCTTTGTGTTTATTTGTAAGTGTATTACAATTGATAATTTAACTATATCTTCTGTTTTCACTCTTATTTGAAATTTTGTAGGTTTTTTTTTCATAAGTATGCATCCATCTATAACTATGACTTCATCTTTTTAAAGAAAGATTGATTAAGAGAATATCAAATACACATGTAAGTAATATGAAGTGAAGTATATAAGTAATATTACCTTTTATTGGATAAAATGATTTTAATTCAGTTGAATATATTGTTTAAGTTGATCAAACACAAAGTGAATATTGTTGGAGCAATCTAGGTACCTTGGGTTTTGATATTTGGGCAATGGTTTATGTAAGATTTATTGTTGTATTTGATGTTGCATTGTGAGAATGCAGGATACAGGTACGAAGGAGAAAAGTTCAAGTGACATCTTGGCAAAGGAAGACCCTGTTGGTGCAGACAGCACCCAAGTCGAACCTGGGTTTTGATAAATGGCAAAGGGTTCAAAAGTTAAGATGTTATGTTTATCTAACATGCTACTTGAGTGTGCAGATTGAAGTCCTAGCGAAGGACTGCTAGGCACCTAGCGAAGGACTGCTAGGCATCGGAACCTAAGACCCAGTGAAGGGCTGCTGGGCACCTAGCGAAGGGTTGCTAGGAGTCAAAGACCTAGCAAAGGACTACTAGGCACCAGGCGAAGGACTGCTTGGAACCGAAGACCTGGCGAAGGACTGCTGGGCACCAGGCGAAGGACTGCTGGGCACCAGGCGAAGGACTGCTTGGTACTGAAGACCTGGCAAAGGACAGCTGGGCACCTGGCGAAGGACTGCTGGGCAAAAGTCCAACCGGAGGAGCCAGTTGGCGACAGGTAAATTCTCCTGAGAGGAGTAGGTGAGGACACGTTCCCCGTCGAGTGAACAGTAGGCGTCGGTTCGACCTAGGGTTCCATTTTGGAGACCCAAAGTCAGAACCAAGACAGCTATGGCTATAAGACTCACTGACATGCTTGCTTTGTTTTGTTTGGTACTAACCCTGGATGCAGGACCGAAGGAACGAGTTTCTGCAGCTCACTGGGGAGGGCACCCTCGTGCTCCCGGGCACCCTGGGTCCAAGCCAACGAAGCAGATAGAGGTTAAGCCACCGAGAAGCCAGCTGACCGAGTCAACCGGGGCACCCCCAGCGTCCCGGGCACCCCCACAGTCAACTCTCAGCCCTATTCAAGTGGGATAAGGGCTGACCGAGACTTGTCCAGATCGATTGACACGTGAGGGGCGCCCCCAACATTTAGGGGGCCCCAGGAGGCTATAAATAGCCCCTCGACCCCAAGGCTGTTGGTGCAGAAAGCACCCAAGTCGAACCTGTGTTTTGATAATGGCAAAAGGGTTCAAAAGTTAAGGTATAATGTTTATCTAATATGTTACTCAAGTGTGCAGGAAAAGTCCTAGCGAAGGACAGCTAGGCACCTGGCGAAGGAATGCCAGGATACAAAGCCCTAGCGAAGGACAGCTAGGCACCTGGCGAAGGAATACCAGGATACAAAGCCCTAGCGAAGGATTGATAGGCACCTGGCGAAGGAATGCCAGGATACAATGACCTAGCGAAGGACTGCTAGGCACCAGGCGAAGGACGACTTGGTACTGAAGACCCGGCGAAGGACAGCTAGGCACCTAGCGAAGGACTGTTGGGCAAAACTCTAACCGGAGGAGCCGGTTGGCATCAGGTAAATTCTCCTGAGAGGAGTAGGTGAGGACGCGTTCCCCGTCGAGGGAACAGTAGGCGTCGGTTCGACCTAGGGCTCCATCGGGAGACCCAAAGTCAGAACCAAGACAGCTAAGGCTGTATAAACTTAATACTCTATTGCTTTGTACTTGTTTTGGACTAACCCTGGATGCAGGATCGAAGGAATGAGTCATTGCAGCTCAGAACGCCTTAAAGGAGAAAGGTAGCAGCTGAACAAGGCGCCCCCAGTGTTCCGGGCGCCCCCAAGGGCAACACAAAACAGACTAAGCAAAAATAGTGCTTCGGCAGTTCATGGGCAGGGTGCCCCCAGCGTCCCGGGCGCCCCCAGTTCAAAGCTAACGAAGCAGAAGCCAGCGAAGCCAATGGATAAGAGTTGACCCAGTCAACCCGGGCGCCCCCAGCGTCCCGGGCGCCCCCTTCAAAGCCTGATCCCGAGTTTGAAGGGATCAGAGTTGACCGAGAGGAACTCGGATCAGCTGACACGTGGGGGACGCCCCCGACGTTCTGGGCGCCCCCAGGGGCTATAAAAAGGCCCTGGGCCCCAAGGCTTTAAGCAATCAATTCTTCCAACGCATTCACGCTCTTCTACGCTCACGCTCTGCTCCGAAAATCCAATCTACAACGGACGTTGGTAACGAAGAGCTTCTTTTAAAGTTTACTGCACTAGTCTTGTAATACTTCTTGTAAACTGTTTTTGCGCACATATAGAATTGCCCGCAGAAAACGGTCAACGACCGTGGGCCTTGGAGTAGGAGCCGACCGGGACTCCGAACCAAGTAAAAAAACTTGGTGTTTGCGTGTGTTTGTGTTAATTTTCGCTGTGCATTCTCTATTTCTTAATCCGAACGTTTTACGATATTCACCCGCCTCTATCGTTTCTCTCGATCCAACAAGTGGTATCAGAGCGGGGAAGCTCAAATTTGGTGCAACCACCAATTTGAGAATTTTTCAGATTTTTACGAAATTTCTTTTTTTATTATTATTTTTCTTTCGTTCGAATTTCTTCTCGTTAATCGTGATTGGTGCAACACCCCTCGGCAAATATTTTTTTCTCTTTATCCCGCACTACTAATCCAAGACCAAGTCTTGGGATATTCCTTTTTCCGTTTAAGTTTACATTTCAGATAAAATGGTCATGCAAGAAGGCTTCAGCACTGCAAGACCACCTCTCTTCAGTGGGGAGGACTTCTCCTATTGTAAGAGAAGAATGGAGGTCCACCTGAAAACTCAGGTGGACATGTGGATAATCATCCAGTCCGGACTGGAGATTCCAAAAAATGCTGAAGGAGTACCTCAAACCTACACAGAATGGGACACCGCTCTGAAACGGAAGATTAAAGCTGTAACGCCCCAAAATTTCCACTTTAAGTCCTTAAAGTCCTTGAAATTAGTTAGAAATGTTTTAGAAATATTCTAGATATTTTTAGGAATTTTTAGAATATTTTTAGGGAATTTCCGAGTCCGTTTAGTATTTTATTAAAAGAGATAGCCCGAAAATTCTCGAAACTAATTTTAGAAATATCTTAGAATTTATTCCAAATTTATGGATATTTTTATAGAATTTTTTCGTAAACGAAAGTGGCAAAAAGGGGTGAAAAGAGAAAAACGCGTAGGTGGGATTTGATCCCTAGAGGAGGAGGGGCGGACCAAGTGGGCTGGTTCGTTTTTGTTGATATGGATTAAGCGAAACTATAGATGAGGTGTAATTAGATCAATTCACCCCCATAAGTATAAATAGATGATTAAAGAGAGAAATTTTATTTCCCTCAACTAAACTCTTCCTCGCGAAAACCAGCCGCACGCCGACCCTTCTTCCCCCCCTCTTGTGCGCACGCCCACACCAAGCCGAGCCTAGGGCTCTCCTCCGGTGGCCGGCCAAGGCTCTTCTCCGAGAGATTTTCCTATATTCGGAATCCCCACGACGAGAGGAACGCGTGAGCGCGAAGAAATCTCCGAGACTCCGAGTTTCTCCGGAACCTCCGACGCCGTTCTTGGTTGTAAGTCCAAGATATCAAGGTAAGTACTGCTCACCTGCGGTAAGAGGCGGTTTTTCCGCAAGTTTTTCCCGTTAGAAAGTTAAAAATGCGATTTTTCCATTAGATTGTGATTATGCATGTAACCCTAGTTTAATTCATGCTTGTATGAGTTAATTAATTACCCTATATGAGTTTAGGGTCTAAGAAAGCTATAAGAAAAGAAAAGAAGAAAAAGATAAGAAAAGAAAAGGCCAAGGCTTTAAGAAATCCCCAAAAGTCAAGACTTAGGGATTTTAGCACACAAGGTGCTCGTTAAAATGCCAAGACATTTAAAGATAAGAAAGAAAAGAAAGAAAAGCTATTTTATTTTCTAAGGCCAGTACCCGGCGTCCAAGGGCGTCGTTAAAGAAATCCAGGTGTCCAATTCCAAAGTCTTGGCCCTGGTAGACCAAGGTCTGCTCTATTAGGATTGGTGGCTCGCTACCCCAACCTTTTAGGGAACGCGCATAAGATGGTACTTATGTCTTAAGTGGATCCAAGTGAGTTATTATTTTCAAGTATATGCTTTAGCAAAGTTTTCTAAAATTAAGGAAATTTTCTAAAAGTTAAAGAAAGATTTAAAGTTAAAGAATTGCTAAAGTTTCAAGTTAAGCCAAGAAAAAGTGAGTTTGACTTATTAATGCTTGAGTATGCATGTTTTGAGTTATACATGTTTCTTAGTGTTTCTTTCAAGCAAAAGAAGTATCTCATGTGATTTCATATTGTTTAAAAAGCATGTTTGCACTTTTCGAGATTTTGTGAGCTAGATAGTACTTACTAAGCTTTATGCTTATTAGTTGCATTTCCTCTTACTGCAGATAAAGGTAAAGGCAAGCGATTCTGAAGGAAGGCGACGAGGCGGTGCTGAGCAAAGTGTGTGTGGTGGTTGACCTTGGAGAGGTCCTTGGGACAAGATGAATAAAAGACTCAAAATACATTTGTTATAGAGTCTTATTTTAAGTTATCTTATATAGAATTTATCCAAGTAATTGCGTTTTAGATATTTTGCATGTCTCAAGATCACAAGTAAAGATTCCATGTCATTTCATTTAGCATACATATCATTATGATTGCATTGGATGAGTAGAAGTGTGAGTAGTTTAGAATATTGATACTTTGTTGGAGTTATTGATGCATGTGCCAAGATAGTGCTAGTTTCCCTTTTGAATTAAGTTTTATTGCTCAATTATGCTTAGAAAAGTTGCATTCATATTCCATAATGCTTTAGTGATGTTATAGAACCTTGGGGAATGAATTTAAATGGTTAGAAGTTAAGTTTGGTACAAACTCTAGTATAAAAGTTTAAATAGATTTTCATGACTTGCTAAATCTCGTAAAAGTCCTAATTTCGAGTTTATGAAGTTGTTTTGATTGGCTAAAATGTTTAGGAAACTAGTATAGAGTATAGAAATGGTGTTGTGGCTTTGTATGGTGTGAAACTATATGTTTGGTGGAGTTTTGAAACAAGGCTTCGAATCTGAAATTCAGGTTTTCAGACGTATCAGTCGACTGGTACAGTACCAGTCACCTGCCCTATCGAACAGTCGCTTCTGTTCGATGCACCAGGTAACTGCCAAAGGACAGCCGCCTGGTACCAGTCGACTGTCATATAGCAGTCGACTGATACCCGTAAGCTAAGTTGGGCAAGGCAAGTTTCAATAAGTATTTTCTTACGAGTTTTTGAGAAAGAAAGTGTGACATGGTATCATGCATGACTATTAAAGTTAGAATATCATCACTCTTAGATAGATTAAAAAGAAAAAAAAGGATTTCCGCATTTTTAGTCGTGCATTAGAGTCAAGAAGTAGACAAAAGTAACGATCCGTCTAAGGTAGAGAAGGCGGGTCGCTATAGAAGCTGATGCAAAGGCGACCCTGACCCTCCAATGCGGCTTAACAAAAGAGTAGCTGAACCGGGTGGGTCCATTCAACAGTGCCAAGGAGATGTGGGGGAAACTGATCGAGCTGCACGAAGGAACTTCAGACACTCGGATCAGCAAGAGAGATCTCCTCCTGAACAAGCTGTACACGATCAAGATGAACGACAACGAAACAGCAGCTCAACTCCACGGCCAAATTCAGGAATTAATGAATGGACTACACACCATCGGTCACAAGGTAGAAAACCGTGACCTAATAAGGTATGCTTTAAATGCTTTCCCGAGAAACACCTTGTGGGCATCTATGGTAGATGCATATAAGGTTTCAAGGGACCTTTCAAAAATTAAATTAGATGAATTGTTCTCTGAATTAGAATTATATGAACAGACTAACTGCAATCTGGCCGAGAAAGGTATTGCCTTTGTTGCAGGTAAAACTGGAAGGACAATCAAGAAGAAGCCTCAACCTGAACTCGAGTCTAACTCAGACTCAGACTCAGAAGACGAAGAAGGAGATTGACCAAAGCTGGTCCGACTGGCCCGAAACTATTTCAAGGAATTGAAGAACCAAACCAACAGACGGAAATTCAGCAGAAGAAAGGACGAACCAGCTGAACCCGCAAATGAAAAGAATAAACCTAATGTGACCTGCTACGAGTGCAAGAAGAAGGGTCACTACAAGACGGAGTGTCCGAACTTAAAGGAGACCAAGAAGAATAGAAGGAAAAAGGCACTTCAGGCAACGTGGGACGAGTCCTCCTCCGAAGAAGAAGAAGAGGTCCCACAGTCGAACCTACTTGCACTAACCGCCTCAGAAAAAGTCGAGACCGAATCAGAATCAGAACAGGACGACGGCAGACTGACATTTTCAGAAGACGGCGAAATCATGGTAAGTGGTTTTACTAGAAGTCAGTTAAACGAGTTAATTTCTTATCTTTCTCGAGATTTGGCGAAAGTTAAACTCCGAGTCGAATCCCTCCGACAGGAAGTAAAACTCCTAAAAGAGGAAGCTGACTCTAGACCCTTAACTGAGAAGGTTCAAGAAGGAACCTTAACTGAGAAGGTTCAAGAAGGAACTCCTCCCTGAAAACTCAGGTTAAGGATCTTAGAGCGGCTTTAGAACGATTCACTTCTGGTTCCAAGGGTCTTGACATGATTCTTGAAAAACAGAAGTTGGTTCTAAATCGATCCGGACTAGGTTATAGAACCAAATCTAGACAAAGATCCTACTTTGCTGTACTGAACCAGTCCAGACCTAAAGTTCAGGCATGGGTATCCAAACTATGCCTAAACAAACAAACTGGATCAAATCAATACTGGATCCCCAAGGACAAGATTCACATCATGCCAGACCATTATCGTGGCTTTAGTCCAGGGGGAGCCAAAGTGAAAACAATATTTATTGTTAGATAAAATTCAATTCTTGCTTGCAATTTGCATGATTGATTGTTTACTTAATTTCTGTAATTTACTATGTTTAGATTTAGGAATGGTGAGTTTAAGGACTGAACCAACTTAACTGAAATTTGACAACATAGTATTGGGTGGCGGTGAGATGATAGTACGTTAGGGAAACCAATTCTAATAAGGTCAAGTATTCTCTACTTGGTCTCTTTAGACTGGTGAAACTAGCCGATGCTACCGATCCAAGACCCAAACTAGTTAGACCAGAATTTTTCAAAGATTAATTTTGAAAATGAAATTTCATTAAAAGGCATTGTCAAGGAAAGGGTTGATGATCCAATAAGGCTACGGCCAAAGAAGGCCTAGTGCCTCGCCAAGACCTGGAAGCCAATTTTTGAAATTCAAATTCAAACTAGTCTCTGTTAAATTCGAATCTAACACAAATTTTCAGTTAGTTATAGATTTAAATATTCATTTCAAAATAAATTCAATTGTTTTCAAAATTAATTAAGTTTTTCAAAATAAATCATGTTTTCTCAAAAATTCTTTTATCAAAACCTGTCTCACAAAACCTATAAGGCTAACGTGATTAAAAACCCTAGATTGGGTGAGACAGTAAAATTATACTCAATTGAAATTCCTTTAATACCAATATTGTGGTTTAATCCTGTAGTTCAGAATGTAGTCATACCATGGTCAACATAGTCAAACCATGGTCAACATAGCCAAACCATGGTCAACGAAGTCAAACTATGGACAAAATAGTCAAAGCATAGTCAAAGCAGTCAAATCCCTTCAAACCATGGTCAAACCAATTAAACCATGGTCAAATGATCACAAAGCATCAAACGTGTCACTTCCTACATAATCCGGGCGCCCGTGACTCCTCGGGCCCCCCCATGACTTTCTCTTCTCTCAAGGCAAAAAGCTGCCTTTACCCCTTGATCGGGGCGCCCGGAACCATGCGGGCGCCCCCATACCAGTCAAAGCAGCAAAGCTGCAAATTTCAGCCTGACCGGGGCGCCCGGGTCATTACGGGCGCCCCCAACCAGCACTAGTCACTGCCAAAGGCAGTAGACTGTTGTCCCGGGCGCCCGGGAGCTCCCGAGCGCCCCCAATAAACTGCCTATAAAAAGGCACCCAAACTCCCTCTTCTTCCCACACCAAAAACTATCCTCCTTCCTCACTTCCTTCCTTCCAAAGAGATCAAGTGACACTTGTGCTTCCTCAATCTCAACCATGCCTCCCTGGTATGATCTCTTTTATGCATTTAGAATTATTTTCTTAATTCATTTCTTATAAATGCATGTTTCTTAACTTAGAAAACGCCGAGCGAACCAAGCGAACCCCGGTACCGAACCGAGTCCCGACCCTAGGTTTCCAACTCTAGAACTTTGTAATAAGTTTGCTCGAACAACCGATAAGCCTATCAAAACTAGCTATCTAAATAGACACTTCTTCACCCAATCTTGTCCTTTAGCCATGAATATTATAAACTTTTATCAACTAGACAATCTAGTGTTCTGCACTCATTCAATTAACACATCTTTATGTGCAGAATTCTATAATAACATAGTTCGACAAAACGATCTCATGTTTGTCACTACTGTTCAAGGGATACCCTTGTCGATCACCCCTACTTTACTAAATCGATTTCTTGGACTACGACCCTCCCAGTCCACCTTTTGTTGCTATCCACCTAGGGATCCTCCATTTGATGCTCCCTACTCTCACATTACTCTAGACACTCTCTACTCCTATTTCTATAGGGAAGCTAGACTCCCCGTAGCTAGACGATTTCAGTCCGTTGACCTTCAGGCCCAGGACTACGCCCTGTACAGAGTCCTGGTCCGCTGCATATTACCACTATCCACTAGGGATGTCGCGACCATGCGACCTTTTCATGCCTTCCTCCTGTATGCCCTGATCCATGATCTAGACATTGACATTGGCCTTCACATATTCCACGCTATCTTATATGCCTCCAGTGTCACGACTCAGGGTCGGGTACGCACCCCCTTCTGCCACATCATCACCTCCATCCTTCATCACCACGGTCGTGACATTACCGTAGGTGAAACAACCGCGATGACCGATTTTGACGAGATAGGGTTTAGGAACTTCTCTTTAGCTGGTATAGAGGTATCAGCCACCGGGGTTTTGACTTGGAGACGACAGCGAGCCGGAGCTCAGATCGACTCAGACGAGGAGGTTGAAGTGGATGTCGCCGATTTGGCAGCAGAGGCTCGAGCACACATAGACGAGCCTCCTCCACTGACACTCTACGAGAGAGTGACACGGCTGGAGACACAGGTCCAGAGCCTCCAAGAGGAAGTGGAGGCAAACCATGCTGAAGATATGGAGACAAATCTAGGCTATTACACTGACTATATGAGTGCCCTTAGAGCTGATAGGGAGACCAGAGACGCACAGTATCACGAGATGATGGAGCTGTTCTGATCCTGGCAGCCAGGCTCTTCTGATCATCCTGGTCCCTCCTCCTAGATTTGATTAGCATTGTACCAGTGACTATATGATTGCCCCTACTCAGTAGACTCATGTTTTGACTTGTATGACTGTGCTGATTCTCTCTGTTGACTAGCTAACTTATGGAGATAAGTACTTGTTTTTCTCTACTATATGATTGGCAGTTAGGATTATGCTTGGTAGAATAGATTTAGTCTACTGTTGGTTTTCTTACACATTTCAAAATCAACTTTTAAAGTAGTCTTTAAAATGCTTTTAAAATCAGCTTTTACTTACTTTTGAAAAGTTTTAAAACTAAATTTTTTTACTTAGTTTTATTTTAACAAAAAAACTACCCCCTTCAAAACTAGGGTTTTTTCGCAAATGGACACAGCCTAGGCCCTAACCCTAGAACTGCATGCACCTATAGATTTAGAAGCCAGTATCTCACAAGCACCTTAGGGTACTTTTGATTGATAACCTAGAATGGGTTGAGATGCTTAGGTCTTTGCCTTAATTCAAGATGCTTTAAGTCAGTGCATCTGCAGTAATTGGGGCACTAAATACAACTTACACAGTAATCAAGTTAAGTGTCAAGTTTAGAAAATCTAACTTGAACAGAACACTTAACTTGACTAACTCTAGCGAAAATTACTGCTTATAGCAGTTAGTAAGTAGCTAATTGGGTTAGACAGGACCCTAAAAGAGAAAATTGAAACTGATTTGGTTTAATTCATATCCTGAACTGATTCAGTACAGCGAATTATGCAAGTTATTATTTTCTTTTATGCAATTTAATTATCCTGTTTCTGCTATACTTCTTTGTTTTTGATATATGGCAAAGGGGGAGAGATAGGAAAGGAGAGTTTAAAATTCTTTCTCTAAATCCAAAATTTCAAACTCTATATTCAAAAAGCACTTAATTCATTTTTCAAAAGTACTAAGGTTTTCTAAGTATTTAAACTTAAGTTTTCAAAGCTTTTCTAGTACTTTAAACATAAGTTTTCAAATCTTCCCTAAGTACTTAAGTTTTCAAATCTTCCCTAAGTACTTAAGTTTTCAAATCTGTTGGATCGTGAAAAACCGATAGAGGGGGGGTGAATATCGAAAATCGTTCTTTTTCGGAAAACTAAGAGTAAGTGCACAGCGGAGATAAAAATACGAGACACAGCACAAAGACACAGTGGTTTTTACTTGGTTCGGAGCCTGTGTCGACTCCTACTCCAAGGCCCACGGTCGTTGACCGTTTACTTTGGGCAATTCTATATTCGCGCAAATAGGTTACAATAATTTCAATTACAAAGAGAGTGCAATAAAATAATAATAAAATATTAAGCTCTTCGTTACCGACGTCCGGAGTGTATCGATTCTTTTCGGGGCAGCGGGACGTCGTCGGCTCGAGGTGAGGCGTTTCTGGAGCAAGGCACGAGCGTAGAAGAGCTTTGAGGCGTTGAGAGAATTGTTGTTAGAAGCCTGGGGTCGAGGGCCCTTTATATAGGGCTAGGGGGCGCCCGGGACGTCGGGGGTGCCCCCCACGTAGCCTTTGATCCGCACAGATCTCGGTCAGCGTCTATCCTCTGGATCCACTTTGACCGGGGCGCCCGAAGCGCTCGGGGCGCCCGCATTGACCGGGTCAAAGTTTATCTCCTTGGCTTCAAGGGGTTCTGGTTCGAGGTAAGCGCATAGGGGCGCCCGCAGCGCAGGGGGCGCCCGGGAGCAGCGGGGGCGCCCGGGAGCACGGGGGCGCCCGACCCAGTATGTATTCGAACCACTATTTTCTTTACCTGTTTTGTATGGCCCTTGGGGGCTCCCGGGACGCTCCGGGCGCCCTACTCAGCAACTGCCTCTTTCCTTTGAGGCTTTCTGAGCTGCAGACACACGTTCCTTCGGTCCTGCATCCAAAACACAATAACATAATAATTTATTAGATTTTATACAGCCTTAGCTGTCTTGGTTCTGACTTTGGTCTCCAAAATGGAGCCCTAGGTCGAACCGACGCCTACTGTTCCCTCGACGGGGAACGCGTCCTCACCTACTCCTCTCGGGAGAATTTACCTGATGCCAACCGTTCCTTTGGTTGGACTTTTGCCTGACGGTCCTTTGTCAGGTCTTGGATGCCGAGCTGCCCTTCGCTTGGTGCCTAGCAGTCCTTTGCTAGGGCTTGGATACTGGCAGTCCTTCGCCAGTTGCCTAGCAGTCCTTTGCTAGGGCTTGGATATTGGCAGTCCTTCACCAGTTGCCTAGCAGTCCTTCGCTAGGGCTTGGATACTGGCAGTCCTTCGTCAGTTGCCTAGCAGTCCTTCGCTAGGGCTTTGTCTCTGCACACTTGAGTAACATTAGATAACAAACAATACTTAACTTTGAATCCTTTGCCAATATCAAAACCAGGTTCGATATGGTGCTTCCTGCACCAACAAAATCCTCCCTAAGTACTTAAGTTTTCAAGCTTCCCTAAGTACTTAAGTTTTCAAATTTTCCTAAAGTGTACTCAAAACTAAAATTTTTCAAATTTTACTAAGTACTCAAAACTAAAAATTTTCAAATTTTCCTAAATACTCAAAACTAAAATTTTTTCAAATTTTCCTGAGTACTTAAACTTAAATTTTCAAAACTTTCTTTAGTACTCAAACTTAAGTTTTCAAAATTCTTCGTAATACATAAACTTATGTTTTCAAATTTATCTAAGTATTTAAACTTAAATTTACTACAAGTATAAATTTTCCAAAAGTGCACAACCAAAATTATTTCGGAAAATATGTCGTTAAAGTTTAAGTTGAAAATTATTCTAAGTAAAATTAAATCCATCTTTAGACTTAGAATATATTTTCAAAAACCCCACGAACTTTTGAAAAATCTAGGGGGGATTCCTTCCAAGGGGAGGAAACAAAATTTCAGTTTACTTGTTCTGATTAACTTAACTTTTTGAACCAGAGTTGTCATAAATCAAAAAGGGGGAGATTGTTGGTGCAGAAAGCACCCAAGTCGAACCTGTGTTTTGATAATGGCAAAAGGGTTCAAAAGTTAAGGTATAATGTTTATCTAATATGTTACTCAAGTGTGCAGGAAAAGTCCTAGCGAAGGACAGCTAGGCACCTGGCGAAGGAATGCCAGGATACAAAGCCCTAGCGAAGGACAGCTAGCCACCTGGAGAAGGAATGCCAGGATACAAAGCCCTAGAGAAGGACTGCTAGGAACCTGGCGAAGGAATGAAAGGATACAAAGACCTAGCGAAGGACTGCTAGGCACCAAGCGAAGGACGGCTTGGTACTGAAGACATGGCGAAGGACAGCTAGGCACCTAGCGAAGGACTGCTGGGCAAAAGTCTAACCGAAGGAGCCGGTTGGCATCAGGTAAATTCTCCCGAGAGGAGTAGGTGAGGACGCGTTCCCCGTCGAGGGAACAGTAGGCGTCAGTTCGACCTAGGGCTCCATTTGGGAGACCCAAAGTCAGAACCAAGACAGCTAAGGCTGTATAAACTTAATACTCTATTGCTTTGTACTTGTTTTGGACTAACCCTGGATGCAGGACCGAAGGAATGAGTCATTGTAGCTCAGAACGCCTTAAAGGAGAAAGGCAGCAGCTGAGCAGGGCGCCCCCCGTGTTCCGGGCGCCACCAAGGGAAACACAAAATAGACTAAGCAAAAAGAGTGCTTTGGCAGTTCATGGGCAGGGCGCCCCCGTGCTCCCGGGCCCCCCATGCTCCCGGGCGCCCCCAGTTCAAAGCTAACGAAGCAGAAGCCAGCGAAGCCAACGGATAAGAGTTGACCCAGTCAACTCGGGCGCCCCCAGCATCCAGGCGCCCCCGTCAAAGCCTGATCCCGAGTTTGAAGGGATCAGAGCTGACCGAGAGGAACTCGGATCAGCTGACACGTAGGGGGCGCCCCCGACGTTCCGGGCGCCCCCAGGGGTTATAAAAAGGCCCCCGACCCCAAGGCTTCAAGCAATCAATTCTTCCAACGCATTCACGCTCTTCTACGCTCACGCTCTGCTCCGGAAACCTCCCGACTCGAGATACAAGCGCCGACGACGTTCCTTTGCTCCGAAAATCCAATCTACAACGGACGTTGGTAACGAAGAGCTTCTTTTAAAGTTTACTGCACTAGTCTTGTAATACTTCTTGTAAACTATTTTTGCGCACATATAGAATTGTCCGCAGAAAACGATCAACGACCGTGGGCCTTGGAGTAGGAGCCGACCACGACTCTGAACCAAGTAAAAAAACTTGGTGTTTGCGTGTGTTTGTGTTAATTTCCGCTGTGCATTCTCTATTTCTTAATCCGAACGTTTTACGATATTCACCGCCCCCCCTCTATCGTTTCTCTCGTTTCCAAAAGTGCACAACCAAAATTATTTCGAGAAATATGTCGTTAAAGTTTAAGTTGAAAATTATTCTAAGTAAAATTAAATCCATCTTTAGACTTAGAATATATTTTCAAAAACCCCACGAACTTTTGAAAAATCTAGGGGGAGATTCCTTCCAGGAGGAGGAAACAAAATTTCAGTTTACTTGTTCTGATTAACTTAACTTTTTGAACCAGAGTTGCCATAAATGAAAAAGGGGGAGATTGTTGGTGCAGAAAGCACCCAAGTCGAACCTGTGTTTTGATAATGGCAAAAGGGTTCAAAAGTTAAGGTATAATGTTTATCTAATATGTTACTCAAGTGTGCAGGAAAAGTGCTAGCGAAGGATAGCTAGGCACCAAGCGAAAGAATGTCAGGATACAAAGCCCTAGCGAAGGACAGCTAGGCACCTGGCGAAGGAATGCCAGGATACAAAGCCCTAGCGAAGGAATGCTAGGCACCTGGCGAAGGAATGCCAGGATACAAAAACCTAGCGAAGGACTACTAGGCACCAGGCGAAGGACGGCTTGGTACTGAAGACCTGGCGAAGGACAGCTAGGCACCTAGCGAAGGACTGCTGGGCAAAAGTCTAACCGGAGGAGCCGGTTGACATCAGGTAAATTCTCCCGAGAGGAGTAGGTGAGGACGCGTTCCCCGTCGAGCAAACAGTAGGCGTCGGTTTGACCTAGGGTTCCATTTTGGAGACCCAAATCAGAACCAAGACAGCTACGGCTGTAAGACTCACTGACATGCTTTCTTTGTTTTGTTTGGTACTAACCCTGGATGCAGGACCGAAGGAACGAGTTTCTGCAGCTCACTGGGGAGGGCGCCCCCGTGCTCCTGGGCGCCCCGGATGTCTTGGGCGCCCTGGGTCCAAGCCAACGAAACAGATAGAGGTTAAGCCACCGAGAAGCCAGCTGACCGAGTCAACCAGGGCGCCCCCACAGTCAACTCTCAGCCCTATTCAAGTGGGATAAGGGCTGACCGAAACTTGTCCGGATCGACTGACACGTGGCGGGCACCCCAACGTTCAGGGGGCCCCAGGAGGCTATAAATAGCCCCTCGACCCCAAGGCTTCACACAACAACTTTCTAACGCCAATACACTCTTCTACTCAAGCGCTCTGCTCCCGAAACCTTCCAACTCGAGATTGAAGCACCGGACGACGACCCTCTGCTCAGAAGTACAATCTACAACGGGCGTCGGTAACAAAAGAGCTTAAGTTTTAATTTACTGTACTACAACTATAATCATTCTGTAAACTTTTTGCGCACATATAGAATTGCCCCCAGCAAACGGTCAATGACCGTGGGCCTTGGAGCAGGAGCCAACCGCGACTCCGAACCAAGTAAAACCGCTTGTGTCCTTCGTTGTGTTTTAATTTTCCGCTGCCTATTCTCTTAGTTTTATCCGAAAAATGATTTACGATATTCACCCCTCCTCTATCGTATTCTCTCAATCCAACAAGTGGTATCAGAGCGGGGAAGCTTAAATTTGGTGCAACCACCTATTTGAGAGTTTTTTTCGGATTTCTTTTAAATTTTTTTTCGAATTTTCATCGTTAATCGAGGTTGGTGCAACACCCCTCGATAAATATTTTTTTTACTTCCTGTACTACTAATCCAAGACCAAGTCTTGGAATATTTCTTTCCTTTTTACTCTTATTTTCATATAAATGACCATGCAAGAAGGATTCAGCACAGCTAGACCACCACTTTTCAGTGGGGAAGACTTCTCCTACTGGAAAAGTCGGATGGAGGTCCACCTGAATACTCAGGTGGACATGTGGATAATCATCCAGTCTGGACTGGAGATTCCAAAGAATGCTGAAGGAGTGCCACAGTCTTACGCTGAGTGGGACACCGCTCTGAAAAGAAAAATCGAAGCTGATGCAAAAGCGACCCAAACACTCCAATACGGCCTAACCAAAGAGGAGCTGAACCGGGTGGGTCCATTCAACAGCGCCAAAGAACTCTGGGGTAAGCTGATCGAACTACACAAAGGAACCTCCGACACTCGAATCAGCAAGAGGGACCTTCTCCTGAACAAGCTGTACACCATCAAGATGAACGACAACGAAACAGCAGCCCAGCTCCACGCCAGAATTCAGGAACTGATGAACAGTCTACACACCATCAGTCACAAGGTAGAAAACCGTGACCTAATAAGGTACGCCCTTAACGCTTTCCCAAGAAACACCTTGTGGGCATCTATGGTAGATGCGTACAAAGTTTCAAGGGATCTTTCAAAAATTAAGTTAGATGAACTATTTTCTGAATTAGAATTGCATGAGCAGACTAACTGCAATCTGGCCGAGAAAGACATTGCCTTTGTTGCAGGTAAAGCTGGAAAGACAACCAAGAAGAAGCCTCAACCTGCACCCGAGTCTGATTCAGATTCAGACTCAGAAGAGAGCGAGGGAAATCGGCCTAAGTTGGTTCGGCTAGCCCAGGACTACTACAAAGAGCTAAAAAACCAGACCAACAGAAGAAAAGCCAGCCGAAAAAAGGAAGAACAAGCTGAACCCTCAAATGAAAAGAACAAACCCAACGTGACATGTTACGAGTGCAAGAAGAAGGGCCACTACAAGACTGAATGCCCCAACCTGAAGGAAACAAAGAAGACAAGAAAGAAGAAGGCACTTCAGGCAACGTGGGACGAGTCCTCCTCCGGAGAAGAAGAAGAGGTCCCACAGTCGAACCTACTTGCACTAACCGCCTCAGAAAAAGTCGAGACCGAATCAGAATCAGAACAGGACGACGGCAGACTGACATTTTCAGAAGACGGCGAAATCAAGGTAAGTGGTTTTACTAGAAGTCAGTTAAACGAGTTAATTTCTTATCTTTCTCGAGATTTGGCGAAAGCTAAACTCCGAGTCGAATCTCTCTGACAGGAAGTAAAACTCCTAAAAGAGGAAGCTGACTCTAGACCCTTAACTGAGAAGGTTCAAGAAGGAACCTCTACTCAAGTTGAAAAACTTGAGAAAGAGAACTCCTCCCTGAAAACTCAGGTTAAGGATCTTAGAGCGGCTTTAGAACGATTCACTTCTGTTTCCAAGGGTCTTGACATGATTCTTGAAAACAGAAGTTGGTTCTAAATCGATCCGGACTAGGTTATAGAACCAAATCTAGACAAAGATCCTACTATGCTGTACTGAACCAGTCCAGACCTAAAGTTCAGGCATGGGTACCCAAACTGTGCCTGAACAAACAAACTGGATCAAATCAGTATTGGATCCCCAAGGACAAGATTCACATCTTGCCGAACCATTATCGAGGCTTTAGTCCAGTGGGAGCCAAATTAAAAACAATATTTATAGTTAGATAAATTTCAATTCTTGTTTTCAAATTGCATGATTGCTTGTTTATTTAATTTCTACAATTTACCATGCTTAGACTTAGGGCTGGTTAGTTTAAGGACAGAACCAACTTAACTGAAATTTGAACAACATAGTATTGGGTGGCGGTGAGATGATAGTACGTTAGGGAAACCTCTTCTAATAAGGTCAAGTATACTCTACTTGGTCTCTTTAGATTGGTGAAACTAGCCGAAGCTACCGATCCAAGACCCAAACTAGTTAGACCAGAATTTTTCAAAAAATAATTTTGAAAATGAAATTTCATTAAAAGGTTTTGTCTAGAAAAGGGTTGATGATCCAATAAGGTTACGGCCAAAGAAGGCCTAGTGCCTCGCCAAGACCTGGAAGCTAATTTTTTGAAATTCAAATTCAAATTATTCTTTGTCAAATTCGAATCTAACACAAATTTTCAGTTAATTGTAGATTCAAACATTTTTTTTAAATAAACTCAAGATCAACTGTTTTCAAAATTAATTTAAGTTTTTCAAAATAAATCGTGAGTTTTCAAAATAATTCTATCTATTAAAATCTGTCTCACAAAACCTATAAGGTTAATGTGATTGATAACCCTAGATTTGGGTGAGACAGACTAGGCTGTGAAAATCAATTTAGGCTATTCCTGATTCTAATTGGATCCAAATCAACAAAACTCTTTATGTGTAGGAACATAAAGATTTGGACCAATGGATGTTGCATAGCGGGTGCTCCAGACACATGACTGGAGATAAATTGAAATTCACCAAACTCAAGTTCAAAAACCTAGGCTCAGTGGCATTTGGCAGCAATGCTACACTCAAGGTGATTGGGTCAGGTAATATTGAACTTAAATCTGACTTTGTTATTAAGAAAGTTCTTTTGGTTGAAGATTTTAAATTTAACTTGCTTAGCATAAGTCAATTGTGTGATACTGGTTATGTAGTTACCTTCACCAATTCTAACTGCCTGATTAGAAACTTGCAAGACTCAGAAATCATGCTTAAGGGCACTAGGAAAAATAATGTTTACACTATAAACCTACCACTAGTACCTAAATGCATGTTAACTCAGTTAGAACAATCAAACCTCTGGCATAGAAGATTAGGTCACACTAATCTGAGAATTATTTCAAAAATCACCCAACTTGGCCTAATTAAAGGTATTCCTAAAATTAAGAACCATGAAAACATAATATGTAAATCATGTAATCAAGGTAAACAAACCAAGTCTAATCACAAACTAATTCAGTCTGATATAACTCAAACCACACTTGAGCTCCTGCACCTTGACCTATTTGATTCACATGGAGCCAAGTCACTAAGCGGAAACCAATACTGCTTAGTAATAGTTGATGACTACTCTAGGTTTGCCTGGGTTAGGTTTCTAAAGACCAAAAATGAAACCCTAAACCTATTCAATGACTTTTGTAAGTTAATTGAGAATCAAAACGATACTAAAATCAAAAGACTTAGGAGTGACCACGGGGGAGAGTTTGAAAATCAACGATTCGAGGAATTTTGTAAGGTAAATGGGTATATACACGAATTCTCATGTCCTAGAACCCCCCAGCAAAATGGGATAGTCGAAAGAAAAAATAGAACCCTACAGGAAGCCGCTAGGGCTATGCTCAATGAATTCAACTTAGCTAACCAATATTGGGCAGAAGCAATTAGTACGGCTTGCTACATCCAAAATAGGGTCCTGATTAACAAGCGACACAACAAAATACCCTATGAATTATACTACCATAGACTTCCAAACCTACACTACCTAAGGGTCTTTGGGTGCAAAGTACATATCCTAAACACCAAGGACTATCTAGGTAAATTCCAGTCTAAGTCAACCCCAGGCATCTTTTTAGGATACTCAACAACAAGTAGAGCCTATAGGGTTTACAATAAGCAAACTAAGAAAATTAAAGAAACAACCAATCTAATATTCGATGAAGAAATTAAGTCAAAATCTGATAATTTAGATCTAACTTCATCAAATACTGATCAAGAAGATAATGAACAAGCTGTTGAATCTTTAATTGAACCCATAAACGAACTAACTATTGAACCGACTAGTGAGTCAATTGAACCAACTATTGAACCAATAATTGAACCAACTCAAATAGTTGAATCAAATAGTGAACCAAACCGACCAGCCGGACCTGAGGCTGAACCAAGTTCTAGAAAAACCAAGAAACCCAGACTCAGTCACCCAACCGATCAAATTATGGGTGATCCAACTCTAGGAGTCAGAACTAGGTCTTCCTATAGAAACCTTAGTCAGATAGCAATGATTTCAAAAATAGAACCTAAGACTATAGAGGAAGCCCTACCTGATCCTGATTGGATCACAGCTATACAAGAAGAATTAGCCCAATTTGAGAGGAACCAAGTCTGGGAACTAGTACCTAAACCTGAGGGCAAATCCATCATTAACACTAAGTGGGTTTTTAGGAATAAGCTAAATAATCAAGGAGAAATAGTCAGAAATAAAGCCCGCTTAGTAGCAAAATGATTCAGTCAGCTAGAAGGGTTAGATTATGACGAAACCTATGCCCCGGTAGCTAGACTTGAGTCTATTAGGATGTTATTGGCCTTTGCATCCCATAAAGGATTTAAACTATACCAAATGGATGTAAAGTCAGCCTTTCTAAATGGATTCATTAAGGAAGAAGTCTATGTAGGACAACCCCCTAGTTTTGAGGACTTAGAAAGACCTGACCATGTTTACAAACTTACTAAAGCACTTTATGGACTAAAACAAGCACCTAGGGCCTGGTATGAACGCTTATCAACTTACCTAATTTCTAAAGAATTTAAACAAGGACAAATTGACTCAACCCTATTTATTAAAATCTTAGGAAAAGAAATCTTTATTGCCCAAATCTATGTCGATGACATAATCTTTGGGTCCACCAACTCTAATTTTTTAAAAGAATTCGTGAAAATAATGGAAAATGAGTTTGAAATGAGCTTAGTTGGTGAACTCAACTTTTTCCTAGGGTTACAAATTAAACAAACTAGGGATAGAAACTATGTCCATCAATCAAATATGCTAAAGAGTTAATAAAGAAATTTAAAATGGATAACTCTAAAAGCATAAGTACCCCCATGACCACAAATGTAAAAATAGATAGTGACCCTGATGGTAAACCAGTAGACCTTAAACTCTACAGAAGTATGATTGGGAGTCTATTGTACCTTACAGCCAGTAGACCTAATATTCTTTTTGCTGTAGGAATGTGTGCTAGATACCAAACCTGTGCTAAGGAAACGCACTTAGCAGCCCTAAAAAGAATACTAAGATATGTTAAGGGCACTCTAAATGTAGGGATTTGGTATCCTAGGACCTCAACCTTTGACTTGTCAGGATACTCGGATTCTGACTACGCTGGTTGTAAATTAGATAGAAAGAGCACAAGTGGAAGCTGCCAACTGTTAGGAAATAGTCTAGTAAGTTGGTGCAGCAGAAAACAACACTGTGTAGCTCTATCCACAACTGAAGCTGAGTATGTTGCCTTAGGAGATTGTGTAGCACAACTTTTATGGATGATGCACACTCTTAAGGACTTCCAGCTCAACTACACCCAAACTCAGGTCTTCATTGACAATATAAGCTCAATTAATCTAACTAAAAACCCAATCTAACTTTCCCGAACTAAACACATAGAAGTTAAATACCACTATGTAAGAGATCATGTTGCCAGGGGTGAGATAGTCCTTAAGCATGTAGACTTTAAATCTAACTTAGCTGACATATTCACCAAACCGCTACCTGAGTCTGAGTTCAGCTCACTAAGAAGGCAGTTAGGATTATGCTTGGTAGAATAGGTTTACTATATTTTTCTATTTTTAAACTGCTTTACTTGCTTTTAAAATCAGTTTCTAAAATAATTTTAAAACTGCTTTACTTAATTTCAAAATCAGCTTTTAGTTAGTTTGAAAAATCTTTTTGGGATTTTGTTTAAGTTTTTCGACTTAGTTTTTTTTTGGAAAAACTATCCCCTTCAAAACTAGGACTTTTTCGCAAAATAGACTTAGCCTAGGCCCTAACCCTAGAATTGCATGCACCTATAGATCTAGAAGCCAGCATCTCACAAGCACCTTAGGGTACTTTTGATTGATAACCTAGAATGGGTTAAGATACTTAGGTCTTTGCCTTAATTCAAGATGCTTTAAGTCAGTGCATCTGCAGTAATTGGGGCACTAAATACAACTTAAACAGTAATCAAGTTAAGTGTCAAGTTTAGAAAATTTAACTTGAACAGAACACTTAACTCGACTAACCCTAGCAAAAACTACTATTTATAACAGTTAGTAAGTAGCTAATTGGGTTAGACAGGTCCCTAAAGAGATAATTGAAATTGGCTTGGTTCAGTTTATCTTGCATTGGTTCAGTACAGCACATTAATTTTTTTCTTATGCAATTTATTTACCATTTTTTGCTATATTGCTTTGTTTTTGATATATGGCAAAGGGGGAGAGATAGGAAAGGAAAGAAGCTTTTTTAAAATTTAAAATTTTTAAAAACTGCTTTCAAAAAGTACTTAAGCTAAGTTTTTTCAAAAACTACTTTCTTCAAAATACTTAAGCTAAGTTTTTTCAAAAACTGCTTTCTTCAAAATACTTAAGCTAAGTTCAAAACTGCATTCAAAGTACTTAAGCTAAAGTTTTTCAAAACTGCTTTCAAAGTACTTACTCTAAGTTTTTTTCAAAACTGTTTAAAAGTACTTACTCTATGTTTTTTTCAAAACTGTATAAGTACTTGATCTAAATTGTTTTCAAAATTGATTCTAAGTACTTGACCCAAGCTGGTTTGCAAAAGTATTTTCTAAAGTACTTAAACTTAAGCTATGTTCAAAATATCTCTAAGTACTTATTTCTAAACTTCTCTAATAGAAAAGTTTCTAAGTTTCTAAAAGTACTAAAGAGATTGAAAACTTTTAAAAGTGCTTCCAAGAACTTAAAAGATGTTTTAGAAAATTTTCTACTAAGTTATTTTTCTAAATTTCTAAGTATAAAATTTTTTCTGTATTTTTGGAAAATATTTTCTAAAACTTCTTTTGAAAAATCTTCTAAGTTTTGAAAAATCAATTCCATTATTTTGACTTAGAAAATTTTCAAACCCCGCGAACCTTTGAAAAAACTAGGGGGAGATTCCTTCCAGGGGGAGGGAACTAAACTGTTATATCAACTGTCTTGATTAACTTAACTTTTTGAATCGGGTTGCCATAAATCAAAAAGGGGGAGATTGTTGGTGCAGACATCACCCAAGTCGAACCTGGGTTTTGATAAATGGCAAAGGGTTCAAAAGTTAAGATGTTATGTTTATCTAACATGCTACTTGAGTGTGCAGATTGAAGTTCTAGTGAAGGACTGCTAGGCACCTAGCGAAGGACTGCTAGGCATCGGAACCTAAGACCCAGCGAAGGGCTGCTGGGCACCTAGCGAAGGGCTGCTAGGAGTCAAAGACCTAGCGAAGGACTGCTAGGCACCAGGCGAAGGACTGCTTGGAACCGAAGACCTGGCGAAGGACTGCTTGGAACCGAAGACCTGGCGAAGGACTGTTGGGCACCAGGCGAAGGACTGCTTGGTACTGAAGACCTGGCAAAGGACAGCTGGGCACCTGACGAAGGACTGCCGGGCAAAAGTCCAACCGGAGGAGCCGGTTGGTGACAAGTAAATTCTCCTGAGAGGAGTAGGTGAGGACGCGTTCCCCGTCGAGGGAACAGTAGGCGTCGGTTCGACCTAGGGTTCCATTTTGGAGACCCAAAGTCAGAACCAAGACAGCTACGGCTGTAAGACTCACTGACATGCTTGCTTTGTTTTGTTTGGTACTAACCCTGGAAGCAGGACCGAAGGAACGAGTTTCTGCAGCTCAGAACGCCCCAAAGGAGAGGGGCAGCAGCTGGGCAGGGCGCCCGGAGGTCCCGGGCGCCCCCAAGGTGAAGGCAAGACAAGCTAAGCAAGTAATGCTTCGGAAGCTCACTGGGGAGGATGCCCCCGTGCTCCCGGGCGCCCCCGTGCTCCCGGGCACCCCGGATGTCTCGGGCGCCCTGGGTCCAAGCCAACAAAGCAAATAGAGGTTAAGCCACCGAGAAGCCAGCTGACCGAGTCAACCGAGGCGCCCCCGCCCCCACAGTCAACTCTCAGCCCTATTCAAGTGGGATAAGGGCTGACCGAGACTTGTCCGGATCGACTGACACGTGGGGGCGCCCCCAACGTTTAGGGCGCCCCAGGAGGCTATAAATATCCCCTCGACCCCAAGGCTTCACACAACAACTTTCCAACGCCAATACGCTCTTCTACTCAAGCGCTCTGCTCCAGAAACCTCCCAACTCGAGATTGAAGCGCCGACGACGACCCTCTGCTCAGAAGTACAATCTACAACGGGCGTCGGTAATGAAAGAGCTTAAGTTTTAATTTACTGAACTACAACTGTAATCTTTCTGTAAACTTTTTGTGCACATATAGAATTGCCCCCATTAAATGGTCAACGACCGTGGGCCTTGGAGTAGAAGTCGACCGCGACTCCGAACCAAGTAAAATCGCTTGTGTCCTTCGTTGTGTTTTAATTTTCCGCTGCCTATTCTCTTAGTTTTATCCGAAAAATGATTTACGATATTCACCCCCCCCTCTATCGTATTCTCTCAATCCAATAGACCCAACAACAAAAAATGAGGTCAAAGGAAGTTCCAAAAGGCAAGGTGTGAAGGATGGAGAGACATCTGAGAGACGCAAGGCTGATAGAGGAGGCTAGAAGGCTAGGTCTAGGTTAGTCGGGTGAAGACGAGTGTTGAGTGACGGGACTAAAATCCTAGGTTTAGAGTTTGGTCAGTCAACTGATGCTTGGATCAGTCAATTGGTAAGGGTCACAGAAAGATCAGTCGACTGATGTCGGCTGGAATTCGAACGTTGGATTGTAACGTTCGTGTTCGGGTGGACCAGTCGACTAGTGTTGGCACCAGTTGACTAGTAATGGTTATTTCATGGATGAGCTCTATTTAAGAGAGCTCAGTTTGGATGAGCAAAGGTTGACGAAATAAGCTTGGGTAAAGTTTATTAGTAGCCTACCAAGCTCAGGTATTGGTTGCAAGGTTTTGGCGAGGTTTCTCCACCCACAATGAGCGACACGAGCTAGTCGGAGGCTTTCCGGGGACTCATCCATCGACGAATCGGGATCGTCCACCTTATGGACTATCGTGGAGTAGGAGCTTTATCTCCAAACCACGTTAAAGGTTTGGTGTTAGTGGTTTGATTTTCTTTTTGTTAGTTTAGTTTATTTGTATTCCATTGCGCACTAACAAAGTGTAGGAAGAACCGTGATTGAAGTGGGTGAACGGTTATTCACCCCCCTCTAGTCGTATGCATCGATTCCTAACAAGTGGTATCAGAGCGAAAGTTCGCTCATCTACGGACTAATCGCCGAGAGAACAAAATGCTAGAGGAAGATGGATTTGAAAGGTCTGCTAGGATGGGATACTCAAATTCCACCTCCATATGATCGAAACAATTTCAATTATTGAAAGAAGTGATTAGAAACTTAGTTCCAAATGGATTGGGGCCATTGGACCACTTGGAGGTACCATTCGAAGCTCCAATGAATAAGAAGGGGAAACACCTCCGATCTCGGTATTAGACAAAGGATCAAAAGGAGGAAGCAGAGTTGGATAAGGAGGTAACGAGAATTGTGTTAAATTTATTACCTTCTTATATTATGTCGCGTGTAGGAGAATACAAGAATGCTCATGAGCTATGGAGAAAGGTAATAGCTCTTCATGAGGATTCTACACAAGGACAAGAAGTGGAGGAGCCCAAGTGTCACGCCCCTAGAGGCCCGTGCTCCCTCAAAAATCGGGCAATACCTCCCCTGTACGGTGGACAATCTGAAACTTTTATACATACACACACCTCAACTATAACAATATAGCTCAGTCACACTCGGCTGGCGTTCACACCAACATAACCACGTAGTTAAATAATATAACTGACAAATAATAAACATAATAAATATAAACTCTATAGCTAAGTGCAGCAAATCGAAATCCAGCCGAAATAAATAAATACACGTTCGAAAGAAAAACCATATACCCTCCAAAATGATAATAAAACCAAAAACAACACTAATACTGTATTACTACTACAAGAGTACGAAAACCAATAATAATACTCAGACTGGGAGACTGACAGCTGGATCCTCTCCTGGTGGTACGAGGCACAGCTATCGACTACCTAAAACAAAAAGAAGAACGAGGGATGATGAGTTCCGGATGGAATTCTGCGGCTATAAGAACAGATAAATGCATGGTATATAAAAGGGTAAAGCAAGCATAAAGAGAGCAAAGGGTATACAATCTCCGGAAATAAGAACATAAACAAAATGTATCTATACAAATAAAATATTCCTGAAAACCATATAACAAGTAGGGACAAAATCAGAAATCCCCCCTAACACCTCCATAAACAGCTAATATTGCTGAACATATCCAGATCATAACACAAAATGCAAATCATAATCATATATGCATGTCAATCAAATGTAACAATCATAGCTCAAACAAATGTAGCAAGCACAAGCAAATGCACAATGCACAATATGCACATGATGTCATAACCTGCACTTTACACACACCAACCACCGCTATATTGGGTAGGTTGACTGGACAAGATACAAGAGCCAAAACTTGGGGCTATGCAAATACACTATGACAACCATGGCCCTGATATAAAATGCCAAAAATGCATGTGGCTTAAAACCCCAAAATACCTGTGGGGACTCCAAATACCTGGGGAGTATCAACTGTTTACACACAACTCCGACTAAGCGTGGCACAACAAGAAAAATATACCTGACGACTCATCTCAACCACCAAAGAGCCCGCGGTTGTCGGCCTGAATGCTATGATGCATGTCACTAATATACTCTACCTCAATCAAACCCAAAACCATGCGAAATAGAAAACACCAATAACACCAAAATCAGAAAATATACGAAAAGTATAATCAACACCAAAGTAAATAAACATGCACTAATCTACTAGGTAGGGTATATCTAATGTCAACCAAATCCTAGATAGGTCAAATGATTATTCTACAGTACACACGTACACACAGTACGCTTTAGATCAGAAACCAAGAGATGAGACTGTATAACTGAACAATTTGAATTACCACTCAAAGGGTCAAGCACAGAATAAGTATCAAGCAGAAAAATAAGAAGAATAGATTTAAGGTAAATAATCATACTCAGATAATAAAACAACCATGCATTTAAAGATAAACAGAACTATAGAAACAAGCAAGAAGTACCCGCCTTTAAGTATGTCTTGTACTACATGTCATCCAATCTGGACTTCAGTCTCGAATTAAAAACCTACAATAAATAGCACAATCAAAATATAGATCTAACGTAGTTCGGATATTTGAAATCCCAAACCTAATTAATCCAAATCCTAATCCAATTAGGAAACCTCAATAGAATTAGTTCAATCATTAATTAAGATCAAATAATCTAACCCCTTGATTAAATTAGGTTTAGCCATATTCCAGGTCAAATCTTCATCCGATCAAGAAAATCCAATTTGAACCATATCAATTCAGATTAATCAATGAATCTACCATCCCAATAACCCTTACACCTTAATTGATTAAGTATCAACCTTTAATCGGCTTATGACCGGAATTTCAACCACGCCAATACTCACTTAATCCCTTACCCTACTTTATTGATGTCAGAACAGTGCCTCACCTGATGGGGATAATGACGACAAGCTGGGTTGGTTGGTTCAACTTCGTCATTGGTTGACCTTAGTAGTGGTCAACCTCAGCGGTGGCGGTGATCCGACCATGGCGGCAATGTTGTCCAAGATGGAAGCGTTGTGATCGCGACATTGCGGTGATGGCAGTGCCATCAATCAGAGCTAGGGCATCTCATGAGAGGGAGAAGAGTGGCTAGCCAAAGAGGAGACCAGCTTTGGCGATCGGGAGGAAGAAGCAGATCCCGTTGGTGATGCTCGGCTTGTCCTGTGAACTCACGGTGGCGATCAAGTAGAACCCCATTGGCTGTTGGTGGCGGTTGCTCTGGTGAGGACAAGCGGCGACCGACGACTGGCTGGGGAGAGGTCGGCGGCGTCGGCCCGGATCAAGGGAGGAGAAGTCGCCTGTGTTGAATGCTCCTTGAGGTGGAGGTCGTACTCTACTTGATTGCCTGAGGAGAGCTGTGGTGTCGGGTGGAGAGGGGAGGAATCGGCAGCGTCAGGCAGAGAGGAGAGGAATCGACATGGTTTTAGGGCATAGGAGAGAGAGATAAACAAAGGAAAAGTTATATATATATTATATATATATATATATATAATTAAACTTTTCCTTAAATAATTCATAATTGGTCCACGCATCCAATTTTCCCTACAAATATTTTCAAAAATTCAGGAAATTATTCCAAAATTTTCCATATGACTGTTCCAAATTTTTAACTCCTATTTATGGTGATTATAAATATATATATATATATACATATTTTATTTTATTTTATATATTTTATTTTTTATTATAT